>JAZKJV010001524.1:304760-608450 GCA_037367405.1 Ottelia alismoides | reverse complement strand
ACAACCCCTTGCGCCGCCGCCTTCCCACCCTTCTTCCCTACCCGCCGTCACAGCCTCCCGCACCCCCATTGCCCCAACCATTCGCACCCCATCGCCTACCCTCTCGCACCCCTCCCGTTGTTCCCCGGCGCACCCCCGGCAACCACCACACACACGAGAGCTGTGGTCTTCCCAGCCCCTATCTCGGTGCCGCCAGAAGCCTCCCTACCCAGTCCGTTGCCGCCCTAGAGTGATCCCTCGACGCTTGCACTGCGGGAACCCTAGATCTTAGCGTTCGGCGCCGCCAACGGCATTGGAGGGTGGAATCGGGAGGGCAAGGGCTCCTGAATTCTCTCCACCGCACAATCTATCCCATAAAATTAGGGATGGGAGTTATTTGGATCATTTACAAACAACACCCTCCCCCATAAGGTTTTTATCAAAAGGTTTATTTAGAGGAATTATGCCATGACTTCAACTTAAGTGAAGGGTACGAAAATTGCAACTAAACCCCCTGCTGCGGGAAATATTTAAAGAAGAGGGCTGGAAAGAAGGAAATTTGGGAGGCTCCCTTATCCTATTAGACTAGGACCATGGTTTTCACCTATTTAAAGGCCCAATGGCTTCAGTTCCTTGGACACATCTCTTCCTCTCCTCTCCTTGTGTCATTACTTTTCTATGGATTTCTCCAAGGGCCATGTTGTTCATGCCTCATCAATTTTTCAATCATAACTATGAGGAGACAAAATTCATAAAGACGCCGCTGTTTGCGCCATACATGTTCTTCCAACATGAAGTGGACGATTCCGGCCACCGCACCAACGCCATCTGGGCTTTACCGTTCGCTCCACATCTATCTTCACGAGGCGAACAAGAAAATTGACATCAAATCGGCAAGCTTCGAAGATCCAACAATTCGTCAGGAGACGAATTTTTAAAGCGGAGGAGAGTTGATGCAGCGTGGAATCGAAATATAGGGCCGCATTTATTAATTATGTCGTCACATTTTTTCTTGTCGTCGCTGTTCTTTTAATTTAAAATAAAGAGATCGCGTGTGGTGATCTCAATTAGCTTTATTATGAATTTTCAAATTAGGTAGTTAGTTCGGTTAATTAGTTAGAGTCTATTTAGGATAATTAGTTGTCAATTTAAACTTAATACCTATTTTTGTAATCTCATCAAGGGATGAGGGTCCATTATTTTAGTCAGTGAGTTGATAATTAATTGAGAATTATTCTCTCTCTCATCTCCCCTTCTCCTTCTCCCACGTGGTCTTCACGTTCTTCCTCCCCAAATCCCTCGTGTTCCCGACGAGTTCTCTTCTCAACCCCTCTATTCTCTTCCACCGAAAATCAACCGTTCAAAATTATTTTCGCCGTCGCGCAAATTCGTTTGCATCATTTTGGCACGCTTCAGACCTGGTCGGCGTTGTTCTCGAAAACTTGGAATGCTTGCGGCGACACGGGAGGGTTCTTCTACGGGTGCACAGGTCGGCGGCTACTCAGGACTCGGCTGGCGGCAGTGCTGGCCTTCACGGGGGGGGGGGGGAGCGAAACGGTCACAGGGGGTGGGGGGAAAATATGCCGTGGCAGTAGGTTGGAAGGGGGGGCGAGGAGAGGCGGGAGCACGAGGGGGGGGGGGGGTGCCGGCGATGTACTTAGG
Source organism: Ottelia alismoides (assembly GCA_037367405.1). Taxonomy (NCBI): domain Eukaryota; kingdom Viridiplantae; phylum Streptophyta; class Magnoliopsida; order Alismatales; family Hydrocharitaceae; genus Ottelia; species Ottelia alismoides. Next base: position 606,809 of record JAZKJV010001524.1, on the reverse strand, counting down.
GATGGGGTGGGAGCACGAAAGGAGGGACGACGACGGCTCGGGGTGGAGGTGTGTAGGGCGTGTAGGCGCGCGTTGGGGAGGGGGCGAGCGGTGGAGGTGGGGAGAAGGGAGGGGTGGTGCGGCGTGTCGGGAGGCGGAGGCGCAGGGATTGGGAAGAGGCGGCGTGGGGGAGGGACAAGGGGCCGTGGGGTCGAGAGGCGCGGGGGTGGATCACGGGCTGTGGAGAAGAGAGGCGCGGGGGAGGGAGGAAAGTGGGGGAAGGGGCGGCGTCGGGAGAGAGTTAGGGCACGGGAAAAGAAAGGGGGGGGGCGGGAGACGAGAGAGAGAGAGAAATAAGGAGGAAAAATAATTTTTTCATTCAAAACTACCTCAATCAGTCCCAAAGGGGGTGCCTTTATAGAGGCCAAGTCCCCCCCAAACAAAGCAACAACCATACTAAAAATAGGAAAAAAACAGAAAAGGTGATAAGGCCTTGTATAATGAGCCTTTTACATAAGTAAATAAAATTAAATAAAATAAATGTTCAACTAAAGAAATTGATCACGTGGTATCACGCTGCATCAACTCCCCCCTGCTGAGAAGAATCTCGCTCCGTCGAGATGGCATCGTGGTAGTTCTGAAGTATATCGGGGCGGAGTTGTTGGAGATCCTCCTCGTCAATCCAGGTGCAATCTGTAAGAGGTTGTCCCTTCCATTTGACTAGATAGCGACGGAAGAGACAACGTCTAGTCGTCATATCTGGTGTCGGCAATATCTTCATCTGATCGGCATCAGTCGTGGCTGGTGGTTGGCGCATATCATCAGCGAGAACTGCTGGTGTAGTGGCATCTGTCTGTTCATCTCCATGATATCAGAAGGGATCTGATACATTAAAGATTGGCGATGTCTGGACGTCTGGCGGCAGATCAAGTAAGTAAGCATTGGGCCTAATCTTTTTGAGGACTCGGAATGGACCAATCTTTCGTTCACTCAATTTTTGGTGGACTCTACAGAAACCTTTCTTTTTTTAGGTGGACCATCACTTAATTCTCCAACTCTGACTCGCTCTCTCTACGGTGTAGGTTGCTTGGGCTTGGTATTTCTGGGTCATGGTTTGGAGTTTGGCTCGATTTCTGTATGATATGGGTTAGTGTTCGACCAGAATCCTCAGCAGCTGCACTACTTCTCCCTTGCATGTTTGTGGGTTTTAGGTCTAGAAATTGGGTAAGTGAAGCCGTACACACTCTTAAATGGCGATTTCCGGTGGACCTATTAGTGGAACTGTTATACGCGAATTCGGCTTGGGAAGAATTAGATCCCATTTGGACGGAGCGTCCCTGCAAGACATCGCAATAAATTTCCTAATGATCTGTTAACTACTTTGGTTTGCCCGTCTGTTTGTGGATTATAAGCAGTGCTGTATTGCAAACGAGTACCAAGACGAGACCAAGCGTGCGTCAGAAATGACTCAAAAACCGGGTATCTCGATCCGAAGTAAAAGAACGAGGAACACCGTGCAATCGAACGACATCACGAAAAAACATATCAGCGACATGAGATGCATCTGAGGTTTTTTACATGCAATGAAATGTGCCATTTTAGAAAATATGTCCACAACCACAAAAATAGAGTCAACTTTCCCGTACCGTGAGGGGTTAAGCCACAAAACTCCATAGTGATGTCTTCCCAGGGTCGCAGAGGAATCGACAGAGGTATATACAACTAGTGTTCTGCCTATGGCCTTTGAATCTTTGACATGTTTGGCATTTTTATAAGACTTGTGTAACATCCTTTTGCATTTGCGGCCAATAAAATCACTCTTGGAGAAGGGTCAAGGTCTTATCCCTTCCAAAGTGTCCAGCTAAACCACCGTTATGCAGTTTTGAAATCAGGTTCTCTCGAAGGGGAAGTGGCAGAATGCACAGTCGGTGGGCCTTGAACAGGAATCCCTCATGAAGGACATAGGTGACTGTTGGATCCTGTCCAGTTTCGACACATTCTGCATAGACTCGTCCGAAGTCAGGATCAGTGGGGTAGAGATCCTTGAGTGTGTCAAATCTTGTTGTGCTGACGGTCATTGTGGTCAGGCATGTGCTCGTTTGCTTAACGCGTCGGCCACGCGATTCAGGGTTCCAGCCTTGTGCTTGAGATGGAACGTGTATTCTTGGAGGAAACTAACCCATTTGGCATGACGCTTGTTAAGGGTCTTCTGAGAGTTCAGATTCGTAAAGCTTCATGATCGGAGTTAAGGACAAATTCACGCTGGATTAGATAGTGCCTCCAATGCTTGAGAACTTGTACCACACATAGAATTCAACATCATATGTAGAGTACCGTGATCGAGCTTCGTTCAGCTTTTCACTGTAGAAGGCTACAAGTCGTCCTTCTTGACTCAGGACGACACCAATCCCGACATGTGAGGCGTCGCAATCGACTACAAAAACCTTGGTGAAGTCAGGAAGTGCCAAAATAGGGGCATGTGTCAAGTGATGTTTTAGATTTTGAAAGCTGGTTTCTGCTTCAAGAGTCCAGGCGGGTGCGCCTTTACGCGTGCAATCTACCAACGGAGCTGCACAAGTGCTAAAGTTTCGGATGAAGCGCCGGTAGAAAGAAGCTAATCCCAGAAAGTTGCGAATCTCAGTGAGGGTTTTGGGCACGGACCATCTCTGAATGGCCTGAATCTTGGAGGATCAACTTTAAGTCCATCGGCAGTGATAATGTATCCCAAAAAGAGGACCGTATCAGACATGAAGGAACATTTCTTAAGGTGGACATACAATTGTTGGGCTCTCAATGTTTCCAGGACTTTGTCGTAAGTGGGATAAGTGGTCGTCTTTGGTCAAGCTGTAGATCAGTATGTCATCGAAGTACACAACCACAAACTTACCAATGAAGGGCCGTAAAACACGATTCATGGTTCGCATGAAAGTGCTGGGAGCATTAGACAGGCCGATGGGCATAACTGTCCATTCATAAAGGCCCTCTTTGGTTTTAAAAGCAATCTTCCACTCGTCTCCAGGTCGAAGGCGAATCTGATGGTACCCACTGCGAAGATCCATTTTGGAAAATAATTTGGCACCCGATAGCATGTCGAGCATGTCATCAAGGCGTGGAATCGGAAAACGATACTTGATCATGATCTTGTTGATAGCACGACTGTCCACGTAAATTCTCCATATGCCATCTTTTTTTGGGGTAAGCAGGGCAGGAACCGCCACAGGGCTCATACTCTCTCGAACATACCCACGACGAAGACGTTCAGTGACCTGATTGTTCATTTCTTCGTGCTCACTGGGGCTCAACCGATAATGTGGTAAGTGGGGTATGCTGGCTCCAGGGACTAGGTCAATGTGATGTTGAATGTCTCGCAACGGGGGTAGTCCTTTAGGCAACTCTTCAGCATAATGTCAGCAAACTCTTGGATGATGGGCTTTATTTCAGGCGGGACTTCGGGTGTAGTTGTCTCTTGATTGTTCACTTCACGTCCCATTAATGCGTAAATGGTGGAGCTCTCCTGAATTTCACGTTGGAATGCCTGGGCTTCCATCAACACAACCGGACCCGTGGTTGAAGGCTTTGTCGGTGGAGTACCTTTACCATTTTGTGCAGTCGCGGATCGAAGGGTAGCCACCTGGCGAGGGCTAAGGGCTTCACCGCTGTGGTCTGAGGGTCACACGCACCTTGTCTACGAGAAAGGTATAAGTGTTCATTTTTCCTCTGTGCTCCGTGTCTCGATCGAACTGCCACGGTCTCCCAAGTAGTAGGTGACAGACATCCATAGGGGCTACATGGCACCACACCTCGTCTTTGTAATGAAGGCCCAATTGAGAAGCTAACGAGGCTCTGACGGTGGATCGGAAGTCGAGTACCACCTCGAAACCATGCCACACTGTAAGGTTTCTCGAGTGGTTGAGTGGGTAGACCCAACTTGTCAACCATTTCTTGAGAAACGAAGTTCTCAACGCTTCCTCCATCAATGATCAGCGAACATCGACACCCTCCTAAGGTGCAGGTGGTTCGGAAGATGCTGCGTCGTAGCCAACTATCAGCGTCGTTAACAGCGGGTGTGAGCAAGATGTTTGTGGATGCGCTGTCCGGGGCGATAAAGTTCTCATGTTCAATTACCAAGAAAGGTCCGGATTCATCCCCATCCACTCCCAGAAGCTCATAGTCATCAACTCTCATGGTATCAGCAGTCAAAGCGGTCGGTTCCTCTTCAAGTGATTCCTGTTGTTCAGGGTCAGGGTCTTCAGGGTCTTCGATGGTGCATAAATGGGCGGGCCTAGCTTTAGGGTTCATGCACTCTGCTGCTCGATGTCCCTTTTGATAGCATCGGAAACAAGTATCAGGTCCTACAATAGGTCGACTTCCTAAGATGCCTGGTCCGGGATTTCCAGTAGGTGGTCGGGCGACGACAAGAGTTGATGGTTTGGCTTGGGGTTTACCCGTAACGATCGATGGGGAACCTATCGGTTTGGAGGTCGTCATCGGGGTACTGGTGCGAGGGTCGGAGTTCACAGAAAAAGACATCTTCCTTGTCTGAGCCTTAGCAAGCTTAATCTCAGCCCGTTCAGCCTGCTTGTAGGCTTCGTCAAAGTTTCGGCAGTTGCGGAGGTAGAGTTCATCCTGGATAACTTGGCGGAGTCCTTGCAGGTAGCGGGTGACTTCTTGGATAGGATTCTCCTGCAATCGGTTGCAATGCACGAGGGATTGGAACCTTTTGGTGTTTTCCTTCACGCTCATGGTGCCTTGTTTCCAAGATTGCAGTCGTGCGTAAAGATCTCGTTTGTAATCTTCCGGCACGAATTTGGTATCAGAGCCCAGCGATCCTGCATCTTGTCTGCATTCCATTTGTTCATTGCATAAAAAAATATAGGGCTGTATTTATCCAGGCCTTAAATGTCGGTTTTGGTCACCATTTCGGTACCGACCAAAACAGAATTTCGATGGAATTTCGGTGGAATTTCGACCGAAATTTCGGTCATTTCGGTCATTTTTTGTACTAGGACCCCCATATTTCGGTCATTTCGGTCATTTCGGTCGAATTTCGATTTCGACTGGATATCGATATTCGACAGAAATTCGACCGAATTTCGCTGAAATTTGAGGCCATGGTATTTATTAATTATGTCGTCGCATTTTTCTTGTCGTCGCGTTTTTTAATTTAAATAAAGAGATCGCGTGTGATCTCAATTAGCTTTATTATGAATTTCAAATTAGGTACCCGCCAACACCCCGGCCGCCACCGCTACCCGCTATCACCCCCTTCCCCCCCCATCGCCCTGTATCGCCCCCGCGTGCGACCCGCGCACCGCCATCTCTCGCACATGCCCCCCACCAGTCACCGCCGGCCCTTGCTCCCAACTAGCGGCCGCCGCCGCCCCTGCCAAATGAGGAAAGGCCGAACCCTAACAAGGGGGTCGACATCTACGGGATTCGACTCCCATGAAACTTGGGATAAGAAACAAATTGAGAATATTTGCATGAAGACCCCCTATCCCAATAGCTTTTATCAACAGGGTTATTTGGAGGATAAAAGATGCTATGGAGTTTCCTTAAGTGAAGGGGTACGAAATTTGCACTTCAACCCCCTGGAGCAGAAATATTTTAAAAGAAGTGTTGAAAAGAGGAAATCTGGAAGACCACCTTATCCAAATAGGACCAGGATCATGGGTTTCACCTATTTAAAGGCCCCATGGCTTAGTTCCCTGGACACATCTCCTCCTCTACTCTCCTTGTGCTATTGCTTTGCTATGGGCTCTCCACGGGCCGAGTTGATCGTCATGAAGATGCCCCATCAGTTCTTCGAGCACCACGTCAAAAGGGTAAAGCCCGGATGGGAGGCCGCATATGCGCTACACCTGCTCTTCCGCCACGAAGTCCGCGTCGCCAACACTCGCATGCCACACGCGTGGATCCCGCCATTCGCGCCACACCCGTTCTTCCATGGGATGACCGAGAACGCGGATTCGAATTTATCAACCTCCAAGCCTGCAGATCCAGCAATTCGTCGGGATCCGAATTTTTCAAGCGGAGGAGAGTTGATGCAGCGTAAACTGGAGATATAGGGCTGCATTTATTTAATTTTATCTGTTAATTTTATTTACGTTTATTTGAGTTGTCGTAATTTTAATTAAATAAACGGGATCGCCTGTGATCTCGATTAGTTAGAGATTTGAATTTCAAATTAGTCGGTTAGTCGGTTAGAGTCAATTTAGGATAATTAGTTTGAATTGGAAATTGAGTTTCTATTTTTCTAATCTCATCCCTCCTATATAAAGGGATGAGAGACTAATTGTTTAGGGAGTCAGTTGTTATTAAAAAATTGAGATTATTTCTCTTATCCTCTCTCTCGTCTCCCTTCTCCCTCCCACGTGATCTTCACGTTTTCCCTCCTCCAAACCCCTCGTTTTCCGACGAGCTTCTTCTCTCAACCCTTCCAATTCTTCTACCAAAAAAAATACCACCACAAAAAAAAATTATTGTACGCCGTCGCCGATTCTCATCTGCATCATACGCCGTCGCCGATTCTCATCTGCATCAAGATGTATGTGATGAGATAGGGATCATGTTAATCCACATGAAAGTTAAGAAATGTGGTATGGAATGGGATTAGAGGGTAGAAGAGAAGAAAGGAAATCAACAAGAAAGAGGGAAGTCAATGCCTAAATCACAATCCACTCATTTAATCTCCGTGTTCGTGGATCAAGCGACGCGTGACGATAACTTCGCCGGCGGTTCTCGTCGATGGCATGCCAAAGGGGAGTTATTTTCAACCCCAGAGGAGCATCCATCAAGGATGTCCTTTGGCGATTGCTTTTCGTTATTGTGGCTGATGCATTGGCAGTTATGATGAGTTTGGCTGTGACCGAGGGTTGGTGTTCGGGATATATGTAGGAGATTTCCATCAAACTCTTGCAATATGCGGATGATGTGATTTTCTTCCTTGATTCAGAGGAGGTGAAGATGGAGAGGACGTCGCGAATCGTGGACATCTTTGGGGAGATTTCGGGTCTCCAGATTAATAGAGAGAAATCAGCGTTGGTTCCTTTTGGGATATCAGAGCAGGAGACGCAGGGGGCGTTGAGGATTTTGAGGTGCACTATGACGACGATTCTGATTTCGTATCTAGGGTTGCCTTTGGTGGCGAGGAGACTGAAAACAAGGGATTGGGGAATGCTATTGAGGAGATTAGAGGGCATGCTGGTAGGATGGAGGGCGAGGACGTTGTCCCAAAGTAGAAAGTTGATACTGTTAAAGCATGTTTGATCGGCCATACCGATATTTTTTTTGCTCTATGAGATCGTTGCCGGTGGGGGTTCGGTCGAAGATTGAGGCGCTGGTGAGTAGATTTTTTGGTCGGATGTCAGGCAATCTAGAAAGGGCCTTGGTGGATTAGAGTAGAGTGACAATGCCGGAGAGAAAGAGTGGATTGAGAGTGCGACGTCTGAGAAAAATGAACAAGGCTTTCATGGCGAAGTGGATGGTGCATCTTTAGGGGAGGTCTGAGGATTTTGTTTGCAGGTTGATGAGGAAAATATACAGGATCTCGATGTCGCTGACGGTTAGCTCGGGTCGCCTACCCTCATCGTTGTGGAGGGGCATTATGCAGGTGATGTCAGAGATGGTGAGTAGGATGAGACCCATTCTTGGGAATGGAGCTGGGTTCACGTTCTGGGAAGACAATTGGACTGGCGAGGGAGTGTTGGGGGAGTGTTTCTCGCGGCGTACACATGGTGGCAGATAAAGACGTGGTGGTGCAGAAGGTTTGGGAGAGGGGGGTTTGGACTCCGGTTTTCTCTTCGAAGTTGTCGGAGCAAAGGGTTGTAAATTTCCTGACCCTCCATTTGGAGTTGGCGTAGCATGCGGGCCTGACGGATGGGAGCGATCACTTCGTCTAGGGAAGGTCAATTTTCGGTGAAGAAAGCTTACCGTTTCTTTGCGTCAGAGGCGGAGGACGTGGAGGAGGAAGTTGCTGTTGATATGCAAATGATATGGAGAAGCAAGGTTCCAACTCGCATCAACGTTTTCCTTTGGTTGTTAGGTTGGACATGATTCTCACCTAGAGGCACATGGAGTAGCTGTTGGGGGCGGGGGATTCCACGTGTGACAGATGTGGTTCGACGTTAGAGGATTTAGACCATCTTTTTTTTCTCTTGTCGTTCGACAGCTCAAGTATGGAGCATGGTAAATCTTTCGTGGTTGCATGGGCAGGACAATGCAAGCTTTTGGAGGGATATTCGTTCATTCTGCGGATATGGCCATGAGGATAGCATTTTCCCTTGGTCTTCTTTGGGCAATATGGTGTGCGAGAAACAACGCCATTTTTGGGGGGCACATTTTCTATTCTATAAATGTAGTATAACATTGTAGGGTGCTTTGCAAATCTTGGAACGTGTAATTTTATACTTACCTTTGTATATCTTTACGTTTACATATACATATACCTTTTGAGGTTGGTCCCATGGTGGGATGTCACCCTTTTTTATTCAAAAAAAATCTTTACATAGAGATGTTCCCTCCTTTAGAGAGGAGGTATACAATCTATCCAAGGCATCACTTGGATTAAGACAACTCTTTAGGCATCTTTTGATTTACATGCATCTTCTGGCTAAAAAAAGAATACACGCAAAAAAAAACATATCATGGCATTCCTTGATTTACATGTTTTAGAAATAAATGTGTAATATTTATACTCATGCACTCATGTGGTTTGCTAATTGTTGGTGCTGCATCATTAAGCTTTGGAGTTTGGAGTAAGTGTAGGCCCTTTTCAACAGATGGACAAATGGGAGATGGTAGAGGCATTTTCTGCATTGGAAGCTTGAAGGGGATCAAACATGTGCTGCGGGAGAAGGAAAAGTAAACACCTTATGCAAGGGGGTTGGAGATGGATAGCTAGAATCTACTAGTAAAGGAGAAGGTAGAAAGGTGGAATCTGCTGAATAGAGAGAGGATAACACTGCCTCGGGCATATGGGAGCGCTTAGATGGAGGGTCAATCAAATGGATAAGTGGGAAATCAGGTAGAAACAATTTGTTCTCTGGAATCTGGAAGGGGACAACAGGACTTGTTGCGGGAATAGGAAAATGAGGACTTAATGCAAGAGGTTTGGAGATGGAGATAGAATCTAATAGGAAAAGGAAAAAGGTAGAAAGCTGGATTCCGGTGAATAAAGATGATAACACCATAATGCTTCTTTTTAATTTATTACTGATCTGTACTTCTGAGGCATCTGGGAGTGCTTTAGATATAGGGTCAAACAAACAAAAGATTCATATCGTCTAAAAGATAACCACAAAGTTATGAGTCTAGATGCTGCAGTTGAGGAAAAGTAACGAGGGGAAGTAATGAAGCACAAATTATTAATCTTTCATTATGCCCCAATGCTTACACTGCATTTTATCACCCGTTTCTGGTATGAATTAAGGTGACAGACGTAGTTTGTTTTATGTTTCAACCTACGAGTTCCACAGATTTTTCATACACTTAAGGTTGAGAGTCCACACAAAGCCTCAGTTTGGGAATTCACCCTCTTTCTTTTCAAAAAAAAAAAATCTTGAAGTTGCCTTATTTCACGTTTAACTCTGTGAGTGTGGTGATATTGCAGGATAAACCTTATGATAAAGAGGACAATGTTATCACGGCTACTGCTTTTGAAGTTATTGCAACGTTAAGGGATGTTTTGAAGGGCAGTCTTTGGCGAGATCATGTTCAAACTTATTTAGAGGTTAAGCACTTAGCCATCAGCTATACAATTTCCATTTCTGTGCAGTAAAAATCTGATGGAAGATTACATTGAATTTGCATCTTATCTTTGACACTTAAAGAAAATTCTCTGTTTAAGTTTTTCTTGTCAGATCCCATGCATTAGACTGCATTTATTTAATCTTTGTCCATGTTTCACTTTTATTCTTAGGGGTAGCTTAATTTTGCATAAAGGGGGTTTTAGTTTATGACTTATCGACTTTTTAGTGGAGTAATTTTACTAAAACTCGGTTCTACAAACTAGGAAGCGGAAATTGGTCATTTTATTTGTTGTGATAATGTGAATACTCCACTCATATCTAAAGTTTTCAACATGAGATTGAATGTCAAGATGTACGTTTTGAATTCTTTTACCATTTTAGGGCTATGAGTTGAACAAATCCACTCACAATCTCGACATGCCTCCAGAAACAAGATATGAATTTCCATGAAACTGCCTTCTTGGGTTACTCATCTTCAAGAGTTCTTTTCTCAAAAGAAACATGCTATGCTGCGACTTTGATCAATTTATACATTGAATCTGACTTATATATGTGTATTAAGAAATTGAAATATTTATGGTGAGTTGCCTTCCGCATGATTTTATCTTTTTGGAGATTTCGACATTCTTGTTATTTTGTATATATTTCTTGTATAATACTTTTGTTCTTGTGATTCCTTATTCTTGCAGGAGTTTATTCACCAATCACCATTATGTTCTTGATCTGTTATGATGAGATAATTACTATGCTTCTAAATTGGATTTTCCTTGATTGCAGCATATTGATGAATTCAATTATCCAAGACTAGCTGATTTTGGAGCAGCTATTTCTGGTGCTAGCAAGTTACTTGGACAACAAGTTCTTGAAGAATTAGATGTATATCTGATCTAAGTTATATTTGTTTAATATCATGAAAATATCATTTTTTTGACAACTAGGTTCTTCTATGATTTTTTGATGTTTTACAAAATTCTTGATAACTTGGAGAATGTTCTCTCTAGGATTTAATTGTTCTTCATAAAAGAGAACAATTTGTTTATTCTAAGTTTTATAGGCTATTTAAGTATCAGAGTGCATCTCAGTAAATGTTCATATGCTCATTGTCTTGTATTAAGGCTTGCACTTCTCCCTTGTGATATTTCATACTATGTTTTTTCTTTATATAATGCTATCTTTTAACACAGCACATCACATTCATTTCAACTCTATCTTAGATGTTGGTACATGATCGATTTTTGGATGAGTTTGATCTATTCAAATCGGGATGAGCTCGATTTGGATTTACAGATTGCACCCATCACCTGATAAAATTATATTGGGTCGAGATATTTGTGAGAACTGAGGACTATTTTGGTTGACGGGTTGGATGAAAACCAACATGATGATCATTGAAGCAGGTAGCTTAAAGTTTAGGGCAAAGTAGTGATGATGACATTGATGCAGGACAAATGAGGTCGGAGAAGTCATGGGTCAAGGTCGATAGGGCTAAAGAAGGTTGTGAGATGTTGGGATGGCGACAGGGTTGTTGAGTTGAGGCTAATGGATCGTAAGACGAAGTTGAGGCATCTGAAGTATAGGTTGGAGCGCAACTATTGAGTAATGAGGCAGGCTTCGGTGCCGTCAGGGAAAGTTTTTATAGGGATAGAAAAGTTACAATGCACCAATCAGGTTGGAGTCACCCAAAAAATATGGATTCTCAGAACATGTATCAAAGCGATTCAAATGAGGTTCGTGGAGATAAGGTTCGTTAGCATGTTGAGAGAGAATGAAAATATAAAATTATAGTTATATTGGAGTTCAGAATTCCAATTATTATAAATATTTCTGAAATAGAAATAGAAATAGAAATATAAATAAATATTGGTTGGGTGGGTCCTAATCATGGGTCATTCATGTTGTTTGGTGGAAGCAAGTTCTAAAAAATGAAAGGCAGAACAAGGTGATTTTTTCGGAATCAAGGCATAGACTCAAGATGACCAATGCATAGGCCTCGATATTTTCCCAAAAATATATGCAATTTTATCATATATTCTGTATTAATATTAAGAAAACTATATTATCAATCAAATGTCCTTATTTTTAAAGCAATATAAGTCTTTTAGTCTTATTATTCAATGTGAAGAGGTATAAATGTTACTGCTAGATTGCTAGTTCAAGATTAGAATACAATACATTTTTTGTAACGATTATAAACATAATATAAATTTCAAGTTTTAGTTTTTATCTTATGTCTAAAAATACATATAAGTAAATACAACACCTAGAAATTAGTGAAAGCTCAATAATGGATCAATTCGTAGCGATATATTGTCAGTTATGCTAAATATAAAAATAACACATATCTATCAACAATAAAATGACAACACAAACCACAATTCAATCATTAGAGAATAATTTCGAAAAAAGGAAAAAGCTAACATGTACTTTCTGTATTGGGAGAGCGAGCAATGATTAAGGTGATAACATCAACTTGGGTCAATGAGCCCTCGTGGTAAGTCCTGCAATGATAGTTGGGGTTGGTTGCAAAAACCAGCAAGTCATGCTAGCTGCAGTGGTGGTAAGATAACTCCTTCCACGAGAAAGGGCAGGCAAATGCTTATGTCATTAAGGTAAGAGTCCAATTTGCAACATGCAAAGCAAACCCAAGCATGTTGTGGGAGGAGGGGTGGAGGGCACTTAAGTGCCCTCGTATTTGAGATGCCTATTTCATTTTTGCCTCACTGCCTGGCCGCTTCACGAATGCCTTGGCCTTTTGAGGCGCACACATCGCTAATTATCCTCGAGGTGCCCGTTTTGAGGCAATTTCCCTTTGCCTCGAGCACTTAAGCGCCTCGAGGTGTGCCCTTTCATTCCATTGGTGGAAGACAATAAACCCACTAACCAACTCAATATCCATAGAAAGAACACGATTTGGGATCAAGTCAGAACCCAAATGACCCAAGTTATTTAACTTGTTTTCAACAATGTGGTTCGTTTATTTGGTTTAAACCCAAATAATGCTCTTTTAAGTAGAATAAGTTGGCAAGATTTCTTACAAGTAATGGACCTTTATTCATATCAAGGCCTTAAATGTCGGTTTCGGTCACCATTTCGGTGATGGCCAAAACAGAATTTCGATGGAATTTCGATCAAATTTCGATCGAAATTTCGATCATTTCGGTCATTTTTGTACTGGGACCTCCATATTTCGGTCATTTCGGTCGAATTTCGATTTTGACTGGATATCGATATTCGACAGAATTTCGACGAAATTTCGCTGAAATTTGAGGCCATGATTCATATGTGGTCCTTTTACGTTTATTTCATGTGAAAACTTGTTGTATCCATGTTTATTTGAAATTGTGGTATCTTTATTATTGCTCTTATTCAGAGATTTTCTTGTGGTAGTTCATGAGTCGGCTTCTGTTACAATTTAATCACCAAAATCTGCTAAATCCTTTATTTTTGAAAACCGTGCTCGGACTCTTGTTCTCTTATTTTGACTCTGGTGTGATCTGTTTGAATTTTAGCATGATATAGGTTACTTGCGTAGTTTTAAACATCGATATCAGGGTCATTTTGCCAATCTTGAAAACAAGGGTTTGCCGTCGACATGTCGTCAGAATTGCCAGAAGTCATGGAAATAACTTATATAAACTTTTCTAGACAAATTAAGGTTTCCATTGTTTATTCAATAAATACGTTAGAAATACTCACTTATTTGCGAAATATAGGTCTATATACATGTTTTGTATGGTCGGCACCATCATTACCATTGGGAATGAAAACGACAAGATATTATCCTTTTAAAATCCTGATACGAATATGAATATTATACGAATGTGTAAAATATAAAATCACATCCTCAAAATACGAATATGAATGCAAAATGAATATGAGGAAAGGGATCCTACTCCATGGAGTAGGTAACTTACCTACTCTACTTTCTTTTTTTCAAAATTTTTTATTTTTTTTGGAAAATGCTTCCATAGATTTTCACAATTATATCCCTCTAATATGTCATTCAAATTTCGTCAGAAACAGAGACTCCTACGGCCTCCATCTAGAACATGAAAAATACAACAAATCTGTGACCGTTAAAAAATGTCTGTCTGGATGGAGGCCGTAGGAGTTTCTGTTTCTGACGAAATTTGAATGACATATTAGAGGGATATAGTTATGAAAATCCAATGAAGCATTTTTCAAAAAAAAATTTGAAAAAGAAGAATGGAGTAGGTAAGTTACCTACTCCATGGAGTAGGATCCCTTTTCTCAATGAATATTGATAGTTCAGATACATATTTTTGACAAACGAACATGGATTAATATACGAATATTATACATTTCCAAATTTACTTAAAAGCAAGAATCATTTTAAGTTCATAATAAATTTCAATATATAAAAAAGTATATTAAATATTTTGATAATGAATGTGTATACAAATAACTAAAATAAAATAAAACCTAAAGATAAAACTAAATAATAAAAGAATGCCTACCAAACTTCTTTGTGTACCATGTAAGTATTGGCATCATCCAGAATTCGAACATTCATATTCGTATTCGTATTTGTATCCATATTTATATCCTTCAAAAAAGTGAATATTCGTATTTTTAAAATTTTGAACACTCGTATTCACATTTGTATTCATCAAAATTGAGGATATTATATTCGTATTCGTATTTATTGAGATGTTATTTACCTTTTATATTGTTTATGTAATTTCTTTTCTTTCTGTCTTCTTGTAGTTTAACCAACCGGTTTCTTTCTTATATAAGAGAACCCTATGGCCTCTCTATAATGTAATTCATTCTTTCTTCTCCACACGGTATCAGAGTGACGGTCCTAGACCGGAGCCCTGACCTAATTCCTCACCCCACTGCCAACTCAACCTCGTAGCCTCGGCCTCCGTGCGAGCAACATAACACACCAGGCGACCGCTCACAACATCATCGGCCACCGCGGCGTCACCCCACTGCATCACCGCTCTCCAACGCGGCATCAGACCGTCGCGCAACTGCCATACGGGCCCCATGAGCCCATCGTAGGTCGTCGTTAAGGCCCCAGGTCGCCGCATGGGGCCCAATGAGCCCATTGTAGGCTGCCGCCAAGGCCCCAGGCTGCTGTTGGGCCCTGCCCGGACACCCTTAGCGATGCTGCACCTTCCGTGTTCCTCCCTCGTGCCTCCGTGCTCCTCTGAAAACCCGATCTGCAGTCCGAAACAGTCTGTTTTTGATCGGAAAATGTGATTTCAGACCTATAAATCGCGTTTTCCGGCCCTAGCACAACTCAAGGAATGGCGATGATAATTGTATCAATCTACACGTACAACAATCCTCCATATGATCGTTTAGACTTGCTACAATCAGTCTACATCCCAGTCGAGTTCTGTTTTTCAGCCATCATTCTTCATGTCAGAGAACAAGGGGGATCTTTTTTCTTCGTCCGGTGCCTTCAAAGACCCGGCTTCCATCGTGAAGATGGATGAGACCAACTATGAGTTGTGGTCCATGCAGTTTCTGACCCTTATGCAATGCAATAACAAGGAGCACATCCTGACACCGCTAGAGCCGACACATAAGACTGGGACCTATTCTTCGTGGAAGCTAGATGACACATATGCACGTTTTTGGCTCTCCGGGACCCTTACCACGGAGATAGCCAATGATATTGTGAATCAGCCCACTACCGAGGCGATGTGGGACGTTTTGGCATCCTCCTATGCCTAAGCAAAGAATGGGGTAAAGATTCTTCAACTTCAGTTTGACATTTACAGGGCCAAGCAGAATGACCATCCTCTGCACACGTTCTACTCCTCGCTCCGTGGCATGTTCGAGAAACTTCACAGCTTCATGCCTTTTAAGGTATCTACAGAGCAACATATGTCGTACAGGAACTCCACGACAGTTGGAGTTTTCTTGACTGCGCTCGATCTGGAGTATGCTGCTGCACGTACACAACTCCTCACTAGGCGACCATACCTCCCATGGAGGAGGCCTATATCTATCTCAGCAGGCTGCTTATTCCGCCTACTACCACTCCACAACCCTCCTCAGTGATGGCCACTTCTCGCGGCAGAGGTGGGTCCACTCAGTTCAGAGGGCATACCCCTGTGGCAGAGGCGGTGGGCGTCATCGTGGTGCTTGCACCTACTGCGTCGACCAGGAAACTCAGAGAATACATGCTACCAGAAGCATGGATACCTACCCTGCATCTGCTTGTGTGGCAAGACAGATCGGGCCTTTAAGGACTCCAGCTTCTCAGGCTAATCCACGCTTGGATGATATTGTCTCTTGTATACGAGAGATCATGACTCCAATGGCAGGCACCACCACTACGTGATCTATCTACAAATACCGTAGGCACAACCAGAGCCTCTTCGAGCTCCTCAGGTATCGCTTACGCTTTTACTGGTATTAGTAGTGCAAACATGACAGGGTGGATTATGGATTATGGTGCATCCAACCATCTGTATGGAGACAGAGCTCAACTGAGGTCCACCTCCCGGTAGATGGGTTGTTATTGATAATGGGGTCTACTTACCTATTACAAGACATGTGGATGTGCATCTGGCGCCATCCATGTGCCTACAGAATGTTTTATATGCCCCTGATTTTCAGATGAACTTATTTTCTATTAGTCACATTACTAAGGATATGCATTGTGATGCTATTTTGACCCTTCGTCTCTTGTGTTCAGGACATACTCAAGGCAGGGTGATTGGATGTGACTGTGAGCAGCGGGGGCTCTATAAACTAGTCCAGCCTCCTCATGCCGCTGTTTCTACTATTCCTATTGGACCAGTCTCACTATACCTGTGGCACCTTCGTTTTGGTCACCTTCCTTTGTAGAAGCTGTGGCATGCCCTCCTACAGATTTCCATGCGATCTTCCTTCCAGTATGAGGTTTGTCAGCTTGGGAAGCACCACCGTTCCTCCTTTCATCTTGTCAGAGTCGGAGCAGTTCTTAGTTGTTTGAGCTTCTTCATTTAGATATCTAGGGTTCGAGTCGTGCCCATGATCACTAGGGACACCGTTTTTATCTGTTCGTTGCTGATGATTTTTCTAAACTTTCTTGTGTTTTCGTATTGAAGAGTAAGTCTGAGGCTGGGTCTGTTATCAAGTCTTTCATTAATGAGATAAAGAATATCTTTTCTGCCAATGTCAAATATCTGCGTTCTGATAATGTCTTATAATTCTGCACCTTACAGCTTTTTGAGTTTCTTAGAACTCTCTTGGCATTGTTCACCAGACTTCATGTGCTTATACATCCCAACAGAACGGTATTACCGAGCGCAAACACAGTCACTTATTTGATGTGACCAGAACCTTATTGATCCGGAGTCGTAGTCCTCATGCTTACTGGGGCGATGCGATCCTCACTGCATGTTACCTAGTGTTGGGAGAGAAGATTCCTTTTTCGATTGCGTTTCCCAAGAATGATCTTTTCTCCCTTACACCTCGTGTATTTGGTTAGGCTGCTTTTGTTCATGACTTCTCTCTAGGTCGTGACAAGCTCTCTCTCCGAGCTGTCAAGTGCGTTTTTGTCGGCAACTCTCGTACCCAGAAGGGGTAATGTTTCTTTGATCCGCTTCAGCGGAAATATTTTGTTAGTGCTGACGTTACTTTCTTTGAGTCTGTCATGTATTTTTCTCCTACATGTGATATACTAGCCCCATCAGACTCTGGCGTAGAGTTCTACATGCCTCCACGTCCTACTATTATACCACCATATCTACCTACTCCTGCTCCACTACCTCCACCTCCACCTACACCTACTCCTGCTCCTCCACATGCTACTGTGGCCACCCCTGGACCACCACCTACCTTGACTTAGTTTTTGCTACGTGTGTTTACTCGCAGGTCTCGCTCTGTTCCCCCTACTCACATGTCTTCCATCATCCAGCACGCCTCAGGTATGTAATGAGCACATTGTTTCTATTGATGGCACTACTGAGTTGTCTGTGCAGTATGATTCCTCTCATTAAAATTAATGGCCTTATGTATGAGCTCGTGGCTAGCTTTTTATCATCATCCACAATCCTCACACCTCAGGGATCTTAAATCACTTCCCTAGACATCACATTTTCTTCAGTCCCACAAGCGATATGAATGACCCATACTTGTAGGTAAACAAAACTCCACCCAAAAGCTGCAAAGTATAAGCACATGCATGTCTCCTCAAAACCTCAAGGTTAGCGTCTTGTGGCAATTGCTGCCCACTACTTCGACAGTTCGGGGCGTAGTCCTAGCAATTGTTCGCATGTATCTGCCCATGTCACTCCAAGTGTGGTTCCTCTTGTGACCACTGGTCTGTCAATTCGTAGTTCCATGATGATCTGCCCACATCACTCCAAGTGTGGTCCCTCCTGTGACCGTTGGTCCATCAATTCGTAGTCCCATGATGATTGCCACATCCTGGAGGGTAATGGTCATCACCCCGCTATCACATTGAGACAAATCTTAAAGTTTGGGCAACACATTGTTACATTTTAAAGTTCATTTATGACATTGAAATTAGGTGTATAGTTCATGGATTTTTTGTAATTTGTTCTTAAAATTTTCTTAACGTCTCTTGGACAAGTGGGGAATTTGCCCACATTCTGGTAACCACCAATGATATATTTCTTCCATCTAGTGATCCTACCTCCTCTTATCAGTTTTCCACAAAATTTGCACTCAGGCTTCGTTTTCTCTCCATCAAGATCTGTAGCGTACTTCCATGTAATCTTTCCACCAACTTCTCCAACATGTGTCGAATCCAAACCGGAAGCCACTCGCTCCTTGAAATGAATGCAATAGATGGATACAACAAGCAACAATTCAAAAAACAACAAGAAAAAAACAAATCAAAATGTTACTATCAGTAGGGAATTATAATAACATGACAAAATTCCACTCGAACAATCTAATGTTAACAAAATGTGTTTGTGGTGGGTCCCAGATTGGGAGGCCACCCTTTTCTCTCTCAAAAAAACTTGTTTGGATTCGATATAGAAACTTAGAAAGATCCATTCGAACTATGTAATGATGGATAATTGCATAATACCAACAATACAAGAAATTCTTCACAAATGCCAAGATTGAATGCTTCAATCTCCACATTTTTAAAAATAAAATGTTGAGGAAAACGAGAAAAAAGAACCTATATGTCGTCGATCTTACAGAAATCATGGGGTAGAGTATACATGTCTTCAAATTAGTTCGCAAACAAGCCTCCAAAATGTCTTCAACACCTCAAGCAACCCTAAAATCGCTTAAAGAAGCTCATTGGCAGCCATGTTAGGCGAAATGGGGAAATGTATTTGCCCAAATAATCCAATTTCGAGTAAAAAAATCTGAAAGAATCTTCACTGTCGGCAATACTGTTGTCGACCCCCGTAAAGATATACTGGGGATCTGGTTTCGGTAAGATGTCTACAGCGGTATGCCAACATATATCCCGACATGTGGTGATGTTTGGTGCTATGGTTACTTGTATGTTACATTATGGCTCTTGCCTATTGGCAACTTGAGCATGAGACCTGAGGTAACTCACATAAGGAGTTAACCACGGGTTTGCTCGATAATGTCATTTTGACAGCAGCTGTCTGGGTTTTTTCTTGGGGGAAGGGGGGTTGGTAAGTGGAAATACGCAAGCTATCCATATATGACAAAGGTTGTCTTCTTAGTTCTTAGAAATAACGGAATTTCACTGTGCAATATGCCGGCCTCCCTTTTTATAAATAAAAGGACAACTTTTTTAAAAATTTCCAGCGCTGGGTTAAAACAAAGTAGATTGTAGGTTCACAGTGACTTCGTAAATGTAGACAGCTTCTCAGTGATGTTAACATTTTCTTACTAGAGATTGTTGAGATGCGATTTTAATTTCTGCAAAAAGATGCCATGGATATTATTAGTCAGATTAAAAGCTATCTATTTTCCATCGGTCAGATACAAAAGCGTCTACAACTAACCTTGGAACTACTAAAGAAGGAAGCAGAGGTTACCAAGATACAGGTAATTACACATACACCTTCTCGGCAACTAGATTATGGTAACCGTTGAATTTCATCCTTTTATATGATGTCAGGAAACAATAGCCAAAACAATTGAAGAAAAAATAAGTGGAGAACAACGTCGATATTTGTTGAATGAGCAACTAAAGGCAATAAAGAAGGTAAGTATTTGGCCACATATCTTTCGTTTTTTCCCCCATCAAATTGGTGTTTTTGGTTTGCCATGTCTTGAGAGATTTTTCGGCAGGTCTTTTGAAAAATGAGGCCAGGGTATAAAAATTACATGTTTGTTTCTTATTTACGGTCAGGCTACTTGGTGTTTTCTATGTAATGTTTGCATGCTGGTATAACTTGTTGCAGGAGCTGGGTGTAGAAACTGATGATAAAACTGCTCTTACAGGTCTGTTGGTGGAACTTTTTACTTTGTCAAACATGCACCCTTCTCTGTTTGTTAGCTAACGATTTTTATACTAACATGCGCCCTTTCTATGATGTAGCTGACGATTCCCCACTATAACAGCTTTAACTGGTTATCTTTTGTTTGCAGTAAAGTTTAGAGAACGACTTGAGCCCAATAAAGAAATGTGCCCTCCTCATGTTCTTCAAGTTATTGAGGAGGAGCTAACAAAGTTGCAGCTGCTGGAGCCAAGTTCTAGCGAGTTCAATGTTACCCGTAATTACCTTGATTGGCTTACCGCTTTACCTTGGGGAAATTACAGGTCATTCTTACATGTTTTATGATTATATTTTTAGCACGTATCTCTCTCTCTCTCATTATAATTTAGATGGTTTTGTTCCTCTCTTCCAAACGGTTTATCAGTTGTCTCTTTCGTGTTTATTCCATGATGGATTCTTGAATTGGACAATTATTTTTTTGAAAGAAAAAGGACCTGCATCGTATAGGTATAGGCCCAAACATCTACGAAAGAAGGTACACTTTACATGGTCCAACATCCATCGCATCTGCATGCGCTACAACATTCTTGGCGTAAAAGTGGGTCCTAACTAAAAGTCACTCCATTTCGAGCTAGCCAAAGTGCCCAGATGATTGCCACACACCTTGATCTCTCCTTCTCCGTGCCACTCCAGTCCATTCCAATGGAATACCAAAAGCTCTATACACTGTCAGCACTCACCACCTGATTCTTGAAGTGGTTCCAGACCTCTGAGAGCTACCACATGTGAAGAAGAGATGGTCTGCGTCCTCCACACCCTCCATACATTTGGGGCAATCCTGGTCCCCCCCGAACGAAATGGGTAAATCTGTCCCTCGTCAGCAATCTACCATTCCCGAAGATCCACAAGAACACCTTCACACGAGTTGGGACCTTCCACTTGTAGATCCGCCTACAATTTGGCGCACACCCTCTAGGGTCATAAATCATCTGTCCCCTCATTGACCTTAATGCCTTCCCAATCGAAAAGGAACCATCACGCTATATCCAGCAACCCCTTTCGTCTGTGGGCCCAACAACCTCATCGAGATCCGCTAGCAAAATCATGAGCTCCTCCAAGCGTTGATTTGAGAGCTTAGATCTAAATTGTGGGAATGAGTGCCTATCCCAGACTTCTGCCGCTGAACAGTCTGGGTGCTCCACCATCACCATAAGCCACGGGAACCTTGTGGCCAAGGGCCTGCCCTTACTCTAGTCATCAGTCCAGAAATGGAAACCCGTGTCATCTCTAATCACATGTATAAAAAGCAGAAGTATCTAAATTGTGGGAATGAGTGCCTATCCCAGACCTCTGCCACTGAACAGTCTGGGTGCTCCACCATCACCATAAGCCACGAGAACCTTGTGGACAAGGGCCTGCACTTACTCTAGTCATCGGTCCAGAAATGGAAACCCGTGTCGTCTCTAATTACATGTATAAAAAACGGAAGTATCTCCTGTGCCACGCTGCAGATGCCCCTTCAGAAGTACGAAGACGCGACCCCTAGATCCTTATGAGTAGGGAATGAAAGCTCATGCCCATAGATCTTCTGAACAAAATTGCAAACCAGAGAGTCACAATCACCTCAAATACATGTAACCCACATGCCGAGCAAGGCCTTATTCATTTCCTACAAGCTACACACTCCAAGTCCACCACCCTCCTTCAGGCAAGACATCGATCTCCAATCTACCAGAGGAAACCCACCTGACTGTCCATACGACGGGCATGGTTTGAAAAGGCTAGCCTCGAGGCGGTCGAGGCGTATGCCTCGAGGCGAGGCGGTCCCTTTGCTTTTTTGAAGTATTTTTTATTATTTTAGTGGTTTCCTAAGTAGTTTGAGAAGCTTATAAATATCTGTTTATTTAGGATAATGATTATATAAGATGGATGCCTAAATATCATGTTTATTTCATGCTCATAACTTCATATTTACAATTAATGTATCCAACTATTTTGGTAAACTCTTACTATTTCACTCTAAATGAATGAATTCATAAATATTAAATTAAACAATACTTGTAACTTAACAAGATTTGCAATATATCAAGCAAAACAACATGGATAAGGTTCACGATTTCTCATGTTGCCTTATATTATATATTAGACACAACGTAAATTTCTTCGACATATATTTAATCGAACTTTTAATTACAACAATATTTTAAAGATTTGCTCGAAATGGATATGATTCATGGTTTCTCGCACGATCATATATTATATGTTAGACACATAACATAAATTTCTTCGATGTATATTTAGTCATACTTTTAATTACAACAATATTTTATAGACATATATGCATTGTTTAATTCTTTCACAATATCTATAGACAATGAATTCCTCTATGATTGGATGAAAATATGTAGAAATGTATATAATGTTGTTCTATCTTCTTTTTTAGGGTTCTTATCTTTATTATTTCATCATATCTTGTAGTGTAAATTATTATATATTGGGCAGAGAACATATAATTACATAGATATATATATATATATAATTTAGTTTTATACATATTTTTCTATATAAACTGAGGCTTACGCCTCGACCGCCTCGAGGCTACGCCACGCCTCGATTCCAAGGAGACCGCCTCGTTCCGCCTTTCGTTTTTTCAAACCTTGACGACAGGTAGAGAAAATGCCTCATAATGGACTCAATCCTCTTTCTAACACCCACAAGCACCCGTCTAGAAGATACGAAGAAATGAAGCATTGATGGAATTGAACGTGAACACCAACCTGTCACCCTTGGACACGCAAACATGCTTCCACCTGACTTACTGTTCCCACTTCTCAATCACCGGTAATTGGTCAGTGGTGCACATCCGTCCAGCTACCAGAGGCACCCCAAGGTAGCGCAACGACATGTCCCTGCATGGAGAACTCGACCATCTCACGTCGCAATCGATCTCCTTATCCATCTAAGTCAAAGGGAATGAACTCCAACTTGTCCCTATTCAACCTCAATCCAAACACCACCCCAAACATGTCCAGAACCGTTGAAAGACCTCTGCAACTACCAGGCATCAGCTGATTCAGCTCCACCCTCTACAAAGAGAATCATGTCATCCATGTACTGGAGGATGAGTATAGAGATGCCATCTTTTGATTAACCACTGCAAAACCCCCCGAATCTGCTCAATCAACCATGCTCGTCAAAGCATCAACCGCCATCACAAAAAGCAATGGCGCTAGTGGACAACCCTAGTGAACACCTCGTTGGGGTTGGAAGAACCCTCCCTTCGACTGCCCATTCACAAGAACCGTTCATGACGTGTATGTGACACACCTTTTCACCCATGATATCGATTTATCTAGAAAGCCCCTCCTGTGCAGATAAGCGTAAATGAGATGCAGTCCACACAATCATAAACCTTCTAAAATCCCACCTTCCATAAAACAACCTTAGCTTTTCTCCTGCGCTAATCTACCACAATCTCAGATGCTGTGACAACACTATCCGTAAGCTGTCGTCCAAGTAGGAAGGCACTTTAAACTACTGAGATGATCTTGTTCAATATTCCTCTCAGACGATTAGCCAACACCTTGGCCATAATAAGCTAAATCACGTTGGATAGGGTATTGGGCTTGTAGTCCTCGATTCTTGTTACCACACCCTTCTTTGGAAGCAGTGAACGACCGGATTTCCCTCCTCAAACTTAACCAAAACTTCCATAACCTCATTAACAATCAGATCCCGGATTTCCTTGTAGAAGAAGACATGGAAGCCATCCGACCCATGGCAACTGTCTGGGTTCTGCCCGAAAATGACCTCTCGAACCTCCAATACCCCAAACTACATCGTGAAAGCCATCACATCATGCTCCGAAAAAGTGTTCACTCCCAACCCTAACCAACATGTTCCGCAGCGTGGGAGGCGCCTGCTCATGCCCTTGAAATAATCTGTGACTGCCCTCGCTACCGCATCCTCCCCGAGGAACTCCTCTCCCCCACCTCTATCGAAGGTATCATGTTTCTCCGCCTTCTACTGCTAGCAATAGTGTGGAAGAATATGGTATTGGCATCTCCCTACTTCAATTGCCTCTATCGTGATCTTTTCCTCTACTCAAACTCCCGCTTTTGGTCCCTCCTCCAAGATCTTCTGGATCACCCCTCGGCTTAGCAACTCCACCTTGCCCGGTTCCCTATCATCATCCAACCGATCCAACCTGACCAACTTGTTCTACGCTTGACTCCTCTGTTCAAGCGCATATCGAGTCTTCCATTTGAACAATGCGAGTCTATGATGAAAAGCCGCTAACTTAATTGAAAAATTCATCGTAGCCGACCTCTCCACCGCCAACTCTGACCAGAAGGCGGCAACCATGTTACAAAAACCCTCCTCTAGTAATCAACACCGATCAAATCTGAAGTATGACGAGGAGTCTTTGCGACTACATGAATTAAGACACGACGTATGGTCCGATCTTGACCTTGGCAACGAGGTGACCGAAGCCAAGCTGAACATCTTCAAAGCTTTAATAGATAGATGGAAATGGTCAATGAGCGACCGAGGTGAAGAACTACTCCATGTGTATCTAGAATTAGCAGCATCCAGGACCTCCAGAGCAAGCTCCTCCACCAACTCTTCAAACAAGCCGGACCTAGGGTCTTACGCTCCTCTCCTCGGCCTATCTTTTGCATTGAGCATGGCATTAAAGTCACCGCCCACAAACCATGTCATCTATGGAAAACAAGCTCTAATTAATCATAACTCATCCCACAAAATTGTATTTATTAAAGCTCCCGCTATGCCATAAACAAACCTGACGACAAAGTGAGATTGATCAGTCTTGTTCACCAATGCCACCAAGACTGAGTGGACCATAATCACCTCCACCTGTTCAAAGGTGTCTCCATTCCGCACTACTGCAATTCCCCTTGATCACCCATTCACCAACATAGCTCTGAACTCGCTAAGGTGGGGATCCGAGGTGGATGCCTTTTTACTAAGTCCCACGACTAGCTTTTTTTATTTCTTGTAAGCAAGAAACATCAGCCTTCCACAAGGCCAACATGGACCCAACTTCCATTCGCTTCTGTGCCCATACCCTGAACATTCCATGAGATGAACTTCATTGGAGAACCGAGGGGGAAGATCCTGCCATCAACACCCCCACTGTTTGTGCAACAACCATCTCGATGGTCCTCTTAGCCTCCTTTCTAACGCTCATCTCTGCCTCGTCTACACCATTACTTCTCACCTCGACATACTCAGAGAGCTTCTCCACCATACATCCCTTGCTTCCCTGATCCATAGCCCTTTCTTCCCCATTTCGTGCCCCCACTAGCCCCTCTTATGTGCTTCCATCTCCTGCTACAGAACCCTCCACTCCTTTCCCTTCTCTTTCAACATCAAGTAATCTTGACTCCCAATCCATCATATTTGCCCTACACCGCTTTCTTGAGAAAGCAAACATTTGGTTCATCGCGTTAGTGCCTATCCCGATTGAGTTCGAACCAACATGGGAGCACTGCATCAAGGTTCTGTGCTCGAACCTGTCCCTAGACAATGCCCTACGCTTGGTATCCCCCGCCCTTTTTTGACTGGACACTCCACCTTAGATCTGAAGCCCTCCAGTCCATCACCTCCAACAGATAAAGCCTCTGAGGTTAGCGTGACGCCGACAGATCCACTGCTAGGGTTCACCACCACCGCTCGATGCTCGAAGAAGATAAGTTCCTCGCAAGGTTGATCACCCTTGCTGATAGGGAGCTAACTTGTATCCTTTATGCCGCGTTTGTTACAAGCTGCTGGAGGCCATGCAGACCGGCAACCATCAGAGCCCTCCTTGCACCCCCATGGTCATCTGAAACATGTATCGTCACTGCTAGGCTCAAGACTGGAACCAAGATCGGATGTATCACCAAACCCGAGTAATTAACTACAACATCCGACAAAGGGGAGTCTGAAAAGGCTCTTATTCGGATCTGTGGTCGGGGACCCCGTGGTCGGGTATGATTTTTCAGATCCCACCATCTGGTTTGGGAACCCCATAATTGGGTTTGGGATCGATGACGCCATACTCATATCTTGTTCACACGTTCCCAAAATCAGATCCTTGCCCTTATATCTGATTTGGTTGGACGTGTCGCTTGAGCCTGAACCCATCTTCGAATCGACAACCGCTGCTGCATTTACCGAGCCGAAGATGATGTTAGGGTTTCTCGGACGAGACTGTTGGGCTTCATCTTCTCGGAAAGAGCTGATCATCGGGCTTCCCACCGCCGTACTTGGCCCTTGGCCTTCTCCGACCCCAGTAGTAGCCGTCATCGGCATTTTCCCTCCTTCAACAACAACCAAGCATAACGACACGGGTCTCCGACCCATCCTTAGCGTAGCACGCAGGGACGATTATGGTGGTTGGCGCTTCGTTAGGATCACCACCTCCGACCCTTGCTTGACCTCATGCCGGTATGACATATCTCAGCCACATTGTCGATACTCTCCAAAGCCTCCCGCAACACCTCAAATTTTCTGCATCTTAGCAGAACCTCGAGCACCGAAAGCTTTCATGCCATCTCACCTTCCCCAGCTCCTCTATCCAGAAAGCAAGGCCTTCGCCATTTGATCGCGCCCCTTGCCTCGGGGGACAGACCATATTTGAGTGCCCCTGCCGAAGCTTCTTTCGCACCCTTCGACGGCAACCCTCTAACATAAAGAGCCCCTCCTTTTAACCATACAACGTCGACGCTGATGCCTTCATCTCTCACCGCCATCACCCTCTTCCGTAGCTTCCTCAAGAGCATCACACCACTCTCCCTCGCCATGAACGCATCTAATGGGCACTCCTTCATCGCCTCCTTCGACAAACACAACATGAATGCCCTCTACGCATTATCGAACATCAGATCAAGGGGTAGGATTTGCACCGCAGCTTCTGCTTGCTTTGGCTGAGCATCAGAACCCACAACCCCCTTGTTTACCAGCAAAGCCTCCTTCGACCACACCCTTTTTGCTGTACTTTCCCTCCTCCGATGCCCCGGCAACCCACAACGAAAACATAGTTGCATTGCAGATGGACATGTCATAGACAATTGCTCTGTTGGTCCATAGTGGATGCACCACTTCGCGGCGATGCTTCAGACTTTCGGCAGCTGCTCCTTCGGCAAACTCCAAGGGACATACCCCGCAAGTTCCTCCATTTCCATATCCTCCCTTATCTCCCTCTCGCTTCCCACTTGGTCGGTGGCCTTTCGATCACCACGAAGGTCATCCTTCTCCTATCCGGCGACGCTACTGCTCCCACTCCCACTCCCGAACATCGCTCCTCCTCCAAGCTTCCATGCCATGCTCTCAGGCTGCAATACTCATTGGCAACAATCCAACTTTCCGTCGAACGAGGCAATCGTTAGACAAGAGAATTTTCTTATATTTTGATTGTAGGTCAGAGTTTCTCTTAAACTTATCGTCGAAGGTTTATTATTTTTTCGTGGTTCGTATTTTGATATTTTTGAAGCAACCTTCTACAATGAGCTTGCTTCCTTGAACTTGCAAGCGGTTGTTTTCCAAGAGAAGTTTATGTGTCCCAAATCCATGTTGAAAACCCCACTTAATAGATGCGGCTTAGCTATGACTTGTTTTTAATTGTCACATTTTGCAATTCCATTTTAGTCTTCCATTTTACCCCCTCACTGTAACCACTTTTATATTTTGACCTCATCCTATATGTGCATGGGTTTTCGAACAATGATGGCGTGTTTGATACAACTCCAATCAAATCATAGTACCCATCGAAGTTACCAGAATTTGAATATATGCACTTTATGACAAATTGCTTTAAATAGTTAATACTTATGGTTTCCACTCTTGAAAATTTCTTGGAATAACTGAATAGAACTAAAAAGAAGTGCTAAGCCTTCTCCCACTATAAGTAGGGTCGGCTACATGGATTCTTGCTCAAATCCATGTTGAAAGATTCGACTATTTTTTACGCTGGCCGTCGACTACCTAACGCAAGCCCTGCAAGAGTGGGATTTGAGCACTGGTCTTTTGTGTGGTACACACACTGTACTACCACTAGACCATTAAGTGGGTTCTGGAATAACTGAATAGAACTAAGACAAAATAATAGATGAAAATAACTAGGGCTTCTTTTTTAATCGTGAACTTTAGGTGCTATTGGACCAATCAAATTCCTTCCAAGTAATTGCGTTCTTTAGCCTTGATTATAGCGTGTCCTAGATTTAAAAACAGTCATCGCATTGAGAGTTGTGTAATAAATTAGTTTTATAAAAATAGATTAATAACTGTTGGAGTATTTGATATATGCGCCATATATATGAGAGATGGGTAAATGGATCTCTCCAGGATCCATTTACCCCATCCAAGAGTTTAGTCCCACATCTACCAGTGGTGGGACTTGGAGGCTCTGTGAAGGCTATATAAAGAGCCCCAGACCTCCTGTATCAGATGAGAAAAGGAATGAAGCATATGCCCCTTTGAGGGCTTCTCCCGTGGTTTCATCCCACTCCTCACAGAGTAGGGTTCCACGTAAAAATCATGGTGTTCCATGTTTATCTTTCTGTCATTATGCTCTGTTTATCATTTCCGCTTCCGCTTCCTATTTTCTAACATGGTATCAGAGCGGGTTCGATTCTCGAGGATTTATTTCTGTTCTTGATTTATTCGAGAATCGATTGATAGATTTGATTCTTGTTTATCGTTGGAGATAATTTGATTCATTCATTCTGCGTCAACGAAGTGCTTCAAATTATAGGGTTTCCCACGAAACCCTAATCAAGATTTCTATGTGATGCAAATCATCCAGGCTCTCGAGCTCTGAGCCTCCAAGTTTTTTCGTGGTCCTGGCAGGTTGCGCTGCACCCTTTCTCCCTGGCAGCACCACATCAGGAGCCCAGTCGGTTCCTCCTTTCTAGTACAACCATCGTAGGGCTCCCTCTCCTCTTCGCGCACGCAGTTCCCAGGCAAGATCTCCCGAAGCGACGACGCTCCTGTAGAAACTCCACATCAGGGGCAATCGCCGCATCCAACCCTACGCAAAATCTGGATCTGGGTCAAGACTTTGATATATTTGTGGCAGAAGCAGTAGCCCTAACCATCTACAACGACAAGCGGTCGCCTGTCCAGGCGGCGCACCCGCATAAGCGACGAAGTAAGCAGATCTAGATCCCGCTATTAGCCCACGATCCAAAATCTTCAGGAGGCATCATAGATCTAGGGTTTCTGAACCCGTGATCTCGCTGCAAGAAGCCCTTTTTCACAGGCGCATGGCGGCCCCCTCCTTGCGCATACTCCCATCTTCGAGCGGCTCCAGGCTGAAGATCCTCCCCCATGATTCCCCTCTCGTACAGGCAGCGCGTGGCCGCTCCAAGCCCCCACGCTACAAGCGCCACTCTGTGCCGCGTGCACCTCTGGCCCCCTCCCTCCGACTTCAAAGTGCGTTGAAGGCGCACCCCATCCAGTCTCTGCGCGCTTCTCGCGCTAAGCCACATGCGGCGGCGGGCTTCATCGGCGAGCTCCCTTGTCGGCGACGGCAACAAGAAGGCGCCATTGGGGGTGGCTGAATACGGAACCCCTTCGGGGGGGCTGTTGTGATTTGAAACCCTAAATAAGGGTTAGAACCGCGTTAGTCTATAAATTTTTTTGATGCCCAACAGGCCTCCAGCGAAGGTGAGAGAAAAAAATGAATGAGGATTGTAAGCCCAAATGGGCCAAGGTTTTTGTTAAAAAAGGAGAAAGAAAAAAAGAAAAGAGAGAGAGAGGCGCGTACATTTGACAAGCCGTACGCATAAAAAGAGAGGAGAGAGCCGAAAAAAATTGATGGAACGACTTATGTTAAAAAAAATGGCGGCTATTTTAAAAAAATTGACAAAAAAATGAAATGAAAAGCCGCGAGAAATTTTTTGAGAATGCACATGTTTTTCCCCATTATTTTGTCTTCTCCCATCTTGTCGACGTCCATGTTTTCCGACCAGTATGGGAGAAAGGGGGAGTATATGTAGAGTTCTTCGGCATCATCACTCTGAAGATTCAGATTCCAGTTGCAGTTCCGGTTTAGAGACAGATTTCATATTCCAGATGCCCTGTCAATTTCCAGACTCTACAGTTCAGACATTCAGACTCGACATTCAGATTGGTCAGAGTCCAAGTTCGAGGCACTCCATGTTGAGAGGCCCATTTTCGAGTTCTCCAGAGAGAGACTCATTTTCAGACATGCATATGTATGCGGTCATTTTCAAGATGAGCACTTGTATGCCATCATTGTCAGTGGTCCCCATCATTTTCTTGTTGTTTCGGCCAGTGTTTTTCATGTGAGCCATAGGGACTCCAGAGTAGAGGACCATTCCCTATACCATATTGGCAAGGGTTTTCATGTGGTATCATAGGGACACTAGAGCAGTGTACCATTCTCTGAGCCAGATGGGAGAGACCCAGTTCTCCGACGAGGAGACTATTTTCAGACTCCATTCTCCAGCGACCGTGGACTCCGACGAGGATTGCACTTCCACGACCTTTTTCCAGTTCGGCCCTTTTTCATAGATGGAGCAGTTGTCCACATGTTGTGGCAGGCCATAGTACTCCGACGAGGAAACTCATTTCAGTTGCAGTGACTCTGACAGGCGCAGTTCAGAGCACATGCTCTCCGACGAGGAGATTCAACAGACTCACACTCCAGCCTGTTCGTCCTCCTCACCTGTACGGCATGAGAAGCAACGTCCTCGACAACAACAGTTGTGCGCGTTGGGTTGATATTGTTCGTAGTGTCCTGTAGCGTTGAGTTGAGTTTCTTTCTGTTTGTCCAAGCTGAGCATTGCATGCTCCAGCTTGAGGGGTAGTGTTGGAGTATTTGATATATGCGCCATAAGTATAGGAGACGGGTAAATGGATCTCTCTAGGATCCATTTACCCCATCCAAGAGTTTAGTCCCACATCTACCAGTGGTGGGACTTGGAGACTCTGTGAAGGCTATATAAGGAGCCCCAGACCTCCTGTATCAGATGAGAAAAGCAATGAAGCATATGCCCCTTTGAGGGCTTCTCCCGTGGTTTCATCCTGCTCCTCACGGAGTAGGGTTCCACGTAAAAATCGTGGCGTTCCATGTTTATCTTTATGTCATTATGCTCTGTTTATCATTTCCGCTTCCGCTTCCTATTTTCTAACATTAACAATTTTATATAGTTTTTTTTGAACAAATGACTTGGAGTTTGGGAGTGAAGAATTGGGACTATTATAACATATTTTATAGGGTGTACTCTGGTGGATGCAATTATTTTCTGATAGATTAATGGATGGGCAATTTACTAACACATGTTGATGAGGCATGGGGGATTTGAATCTCCTAGTGACCAATAGGCAGGGTATACATCAATGATTTACCTTCAAGTGACGAGTGGTATATGTGATGCACGAAATGCAATTAAATTTTACTTCAATATTCTATATGTTAGTGGGATAAATTTTATAATAAACCCTACATTCCACATCATTTTGGTGAAGCATACTAAAGTTGCTAATGGACTGAAATGAAGCTTAGAGCACAATAGAAAATTTGGATTTTCTAAACTACCCTGGATCTTCCCATGTTTGTCAGTTTTGGCACACAATCAATTCAAAGTTTGGAGGATCTGTTTCTACCTTTTGCTGTTCCTAAGGTCTGATAGAAACTATTTATAACTGTTGGTTAATTCTTTTGTATATCTATATCTTTGACTTAATATACCAATTGACTTTCAAGCCCTCCCTACATTTTCCACTCTTTGGTCCTCGCACCAACTTTTTAATCCCTTTTAGATTATTAGCTGAACTTTTTATTTCTCGTACTTGGTCAGGTATCATAAGACTGATGTTCATTATGTGCTTAATTTCAGTGATGAGAATTTTGACGTGCATAATGCTCAAGTAATCCTTGATGAAGATCACTATGGTTTATCGGATGTCAAAGAAAGAATATTGGAGTTCATAGCAGTTGGAAAGCTGAGAGGAACTTCACAAGGTGGACACTTTTGTAGGGTTTATTTTTTTTAAATGATCAAACTGTTACAATTTTTTTCCATTATTGGTCATAAAAATGTTGATTTGTTTCAGTGTGATTATTTCATATTTGTTTTATATTTTCACTCAATTTTATTGGATTCCGTTCTTTTTTCTTAGCCATTAGGATTTTCGTAATCACAATTTATACAAGTCCTTAGGGGTGGGCACTGTATGGTTCAACCCATATAACCCAACCAAATAATAGGAAATGGGTCAAATGAAATGTGTCATTTGAGTTTTTGGGTTGAATTGAACCCAAACCATACTCCTTCAATGAGTATTGGGTTGGTTAGTGGGTCTACTGTCTTCCACACAATCCAGCCAAATAACCCACACTATTACTTTGGGTAATCAAAGGTTTGGATCCACCCAACCCAACCAATATACATTTAATATACAATGTTAAAAGTTCCAAACCCTAAAACATCTTTAATTTTCAACCCATTCTCTCATCGAAGCTCTCAATTTGTTAACCAACCTTGTCTCACCGATCATTATTTGAATTGCTATTAAGTGTTGCATTCATTGTACTTTTTTCTAGTGACATCAACTTGATCACTGCACTTTATGTTATACTATCCTCCTAACTACTCGGAGCTTACCTCATTGCCACACAACTGTGCTCCAATTCCAATCTACTATGATTACCCAAATTATCCCTTAAAATCCCTTGGCCTTAACTCAATAACTTCAAATCAACTTAAATATCTCTCAACCTTCTTCATCTCAATCGATTTTGACTCATGCTTAGTTTGGCATCCTTTTCCATACATCAATAGTCCCATCACTACTTGACCATCAGTCAACCATATTTTCCACATTGGTAATTTGATTTTTCCCATGGCAATCAGCCCAACTCATCCTAACTAGGGGTGTAAACGGACGAACCTGAATGAACCTACAATTTTTAGGTTCGGTTTGTTTCTTTAATCGATCCTAAACTTGTGTCAGGTTCGGTTCGTTTATTTTCAAATCAAATCTAAATCAAAACCTCTATTTTATAAAAAAGAGTCTGATGAGAGGGAGTGTAAATAAATGGCAATATAAATGTGTCTATTATTAGAATAAATATTCATTCATTTATTTAACTCTTCATCTTTTGAAAAAAATAGATTAATAAGGATTCTTCTCTTTGTAAAAATATAATTGTAATCTATTTTTATATTAGTATGGATGAAAAATAATATTTAAGGCGGGGATAAGTGATAAATACGATTTAAATTTATTCTGTTCATTGGAGGATAAAGGAGGATAAAGGGAAAAGTACTAGACATATGAATAATGGATATTGTAACCATGATGTGACCATGGAATGAAAAATCACACCTCAGGGCGTTCGAGGCGTATGCCTCGAGGCGAGACGGTCCATTTCAGTTATGGAGCATACGCCTCAACCTTCTACAGTGAGGTGGTCACCTCAACTAAAGAAAACGTTCTGAGGCGTAACCTCCTCGAGACGGTCCGAGGCGATGAATGGGGCGAAATAGGATTAAGTGTGTCATGTGCGGTGCATGTCTCCCACTTTAGTTGCCCTTCCTCTTCCCTTAATTCCCGATAGCGACCCCTCTTCTTCCCACTCCCAGTTTCGAGAAAAAACCCAAAGCCCTAACCTCTCGAGTGATTGAGCCCCATCCTCCCGACTTTGGTGACACCATCTTGAGTTGTCGCAACCACCTTTCGACATCGGGGATCTCTTCTCCAAGCTTGCGAGCTCCTCCATTCGTCGTCGCCACCTCCCTTTGCACCGCCAGGTTCACCACCCACCGCCTGTTGCATTTTTAACATTGTATTTTGTTTGTTTTTTCTTGTTACATGTTAATATATCTTATTTGTTATCGTTAAAGACTTAATTTATCTATTTATTTCTCTGCTTCCAGAGAATCTGCTTCCCGTTGTATATGGATTTATTCAGATTTGCCATGCATTTATTTATTGGATGTTCAGTCTGTCTGAATCTTCCATATTGTAGTTCTTAGATGTGGTATATCTTAGTTGTAATTCATAGATTTAGTGTAGCTAATTTCTTTCTTCTTCGAAGCGAAATTTCTTTGTTATGGAAATAAATTATTAGTTTTATAATCCTTAGTTTTGCCAGGCATTTATTTGTTGAATGTTTTGAATATGATTTTTTCTCATGAGATTTTGTAACAAATTCTTGTTTAGCTTGAGGTTAACTTGCACTATTAATATGGAAGCGATTTTGGGTAAAGCTCTCAGTCTAGCGGATAAGAGTACTCATAATTTACTCTATGATGCAATGTGCTATAAATTTCAGAAATGCCGAGAGTTAACAAGAGAAGCACAAAAGATTCTGAAGGAGGTCGAAGCGACCCTGGATGGAGATATTATGTTCTAGTCGAAATGGAAGTCTCAGAAGGGAAAATGTTATCTTTACGTATAATGAAATTTCTGTGCTAAGCGGATAACATGTGACATTGTGAGACTTAAGCACCACCTTGCAAAAACTGGGAAGAATGTTAAAGTATGTCGAAAAGTCCTAGTTAAAGTATCGAATGAAATGAAATGTTTACTTGTAAGGCTTGAAGAGAGAAATAGAGGAGCATTGGAAGATATGGAAGAACTTTGCAAAGTGGGTGCTTATGAAATGGAAGCACCTCATGGGAGAAATGGACATCAAACATTGACAGGAGGATTCATCAGTGTGAAGCAAGTGAGGGGTCCTATGGATCTATTTGTTGGTGCTTCTGATTTGGGAGGTCCCATGATTGAGGCCAGCAACGTCATTGAGAAGCAGCATTAGACAACATTGAATGCATCATGGAAGAAAGAATAGCGAACTCATGTTTGTTGTGATATTAGAAGATTTTTCTTTGAAAATGGATTTGCATTCAATTGTGCAAATAGTCCATCATTTCAAACAATGCTCCATTCTGTGGGTGCATTTGGGAGGGCATTGAAATCTCCAACCGCATACGAGTTGAGATTTTGGATACTAAGGGAGGAAGTGAATAATATTGGCAATTTGATGAAAGATGCAAAAGCTTCTTGGGCAGAGGTGAGCTGTAACATCATGTTTAATGGTTGGACGGATACGAAAGCTCGTTCACTTATCAATTTTTTGGTGTACAATCCGATCGGGACTTGGTTCTTGAAGTCCATAGATGCATCTGACAAAACAAAGAGTGCACAATTACTTTTTTCTCTACTCGATAATGTAGTTGAGGAGGCTGGTGAGAACAATGTCGTGTAAGTTATAACTTACAATGCCTCAAACTACGTTGTAGCTAGAAAATTGTTGATGGAGAAAAGAAAACATTTATATTGGATCCTGCACGCTGCTCACTGCATTGATGTGATGTTAGAAGATATTTTGAAAATGCCTTTGCATGCTTCTGTTTTCAAAAGAGTGGAAAAGTCATCAACTACATTTATGCTCATGGTTGGGTTTTGGCCAATGGGAAGCCTCTTTATATGACCATCACTAGACCAAATATCTCAATTGTCATAAGCAAAGTCGACCATTCCATGGAGCAACCGCCACATGCCCTAATGGATGCGGTCACACTGATCCTTAGGTACCTTAAGTCCTTAGCAGGTATGCGATTACTCTTCAGTAATGGGACATCCCTTGCCATACCAAGTTTAAATTATGACTATGCTGGATGTCCGAAGTACATAAGTGAACCACCGATTTTTCTATTTTAATTGGTGGCTCTGTAGTCACTTAGAAAGAAGCAGATAGTGTGGACATATCAAATGCATAATCTGAGTACGTGGTCATGGCTCAGGTCAACACTGAAGTGATGCGGGTCAAGTTGGTCTTGACTGTCCTGACTATCAAGGTGCCTCTTTCTATACATCTTATGTTTGACAACCGACATAGTTATTCATTGTCAACACCATGCTTTTATGAGCGGACTAAGCACATTGAGATCAATTGTTTACAAAAGTGAAGATTCACAAAGGCTTCATTTTTACTTCTATATCAGTTCCAACAGAACATGATGCATGTTGTATTCAATATAGCACTCACGTGGGAACCTTTTCGTAATAGTTGATTCAAAGTTGAACATGATGGACATCTATGTTCCACTTGAGGCGGAGTGTTATATTAGCAATGTATTTATAGTATTACAACAACCTTCCATTTCTTTTTTATGTGTAAGCCCAATATGGCGTCTATGTAGCCCAACAGGGCAACCTCCTTTCATCTCTAGGGTTTCCTCTCTATATAAAGAGAACACTATGGCGCATAATTAGACATTCCGTTATTTCCTTTCCACAGATAAGAATATGCAATCTGTCCATATGTATGCTGCCAGCATGTTTGTTTTTTCTAATAGGACTTCAGGTGATATTTAAATTGAAGTGGAGGAAGAAAAGATAGATATCTGGCCATTTGGGATGTAATGAGATTAAAAAATCTGAAAGGATAAATGTGATAATCTCAGTAATGTTCTTCTACAGAGGTACATATCTGGAATGACTGAGGGTGACTTACATATCTGGAATGTTACAGTTAGATTTGAGCTGCTTACCCCATTTATTTTCTTGGCAATGGATTAGGGTGTATCTGTGTTGGCTATTTGTTGGTTTTTGTAATAGAAGGCTACACAGAGGTTATTTAGAATATAGTGGTTCTTTTAATGTTCTGGTGGTGGGGTTATGGTGGCATCTCTTTGACATCGGATTTTTTGTCTTGTCATTATACTAGAGATGATTGGTATTGTCTAAGATGGCCTAATTCAAGTTAGTTACTATGTAAGCAGGTAATTGGGAGTACAACAACCAGATCATGTTCTGTTCTTGTCCTGTAATGTATCAGATTGCTAGCGTCCACAATTTTCACTGCAAGAGACTTGTCACCATCTATCATGAAACTGTTTCATTCATTATAATTGAATTGCAAATAATGTATCATGTCTATGAGTTGTCTAAATAATGCACTTCTATTGATTTTTGTTCCCTATAAATTGTTGCCTATCTTTATGTAACTGAATTACTTGGTTATGAATTTCTTATAGGTAAAATTATCTGTCTTTCCGGTCCTCCGGGAGTTGGTAAAACCAGTATTGGCCGCTCTATTGCGAGAGCGCTCAATAGAAAGTTTTATCGTTTTTCTGTTGGAGGTCTTGCTGATGTAGCTGAAATAAAGGTAGTTTCATGAGATTCACACCGGGATTATATCTAATGATTATCTTTGTTTTTTTATTTTATATTCTTTACCATGTAGATTGCTTAAGCGTTATCCATTTTCAACAAATGTGTTCAGGGTCATCGTAGAACATATATTGGAGCAATGCCCGGAAAGATGGTGCAATGCTTGAAAAATGTGGGAACAGCTAATCCGTTGGTCCTGATTGATGAGATTGACAAGGTGGGTTCAAAAATTTGCTTATTTTAATCAACTTCTGGTAGTAGTAGCTTAGATAGCCATATCTATCATTGGCTTCGTGATATTAGATAAATGGCTGAATCTCTTGCTTTGTTGATGGGAACCTATGGATTCACAGCTTGGCAGGGGGCATGCTGGAGATCCTGCCAGTGCTTTATTGGAGCTTCTTGATCCTGAACAAAATGCTAATTTTCTTGACCACTATCTTGATGTTACTATTGATTTATCTAAGGTAAAAGTGATGGTTTCTGTTTTTAGGAACCCACATTTTTCTCTCTCTTATGTTGTAGCTATACATGGTTGTCGATTCTATTATAATTTGCATTTTTATCTTCATGTTTAAGACAAAAATCTGCTTAGAAACCGTTATCTAGAAAAACTCCTACATTGATGAAAGTGGTTGACAAGTTTGTTTTTGTTCTCAAAAATATATTAATGGGATATTTACACTCATAACCCTGAGTAGTTTCGTAATTACCCAGAAACCCTCGATAATCATGAATTACAGTCAAGACCCTGAATTACAGTCCACGTATCAAGCATGTTACCTATCGATAGGTCTTTACGACGGAACAATCATCTGATGGTTCTATTGACTGACTGAAGACCATGCTTATATCCAAGGGCTTCACTCAGACTTATGACATGGACCACTTTGAGACCTTTTCTTAGTAATCATTGTTAACCTCCGAGGATCCGGGTACCCGTTTACGACACATTCACATTACCACATTCATTAATATTGCATTAAGTAACTGAAAGTCCGGGAAAATTTTTCGCGTTGAAGCTACATATGACATTCACATTCTCATTCATAACCACAAAGCTAATAAAGATAAATGTCACCAAGAATTTATTTCATTAACTTTCATTTAATTTTCAACATGTACAGTGTCTGAAAGTACATACAGTATATCCCAAAATCTGACTGAAGAGAAAAGAAGCATATAACATTAACAACCGAACAAAAACTGAGACAAAAGGAATAACATACCGTCTGGTATAGACCTTGTCTCCTGGAACCATGTATAGCTACTAAACAGCAGACTGTTTGCCTGCCAAACATATTAGGAAAGAAGAGGCGTCAGCAGGCGCTGGTACCTCCCAAAAACTTATAAACATAAACAAGGATTTAATATGTTCAAAAGTAACAAGTAGAAAGGTGGAACAACTCAATTTAATTTTATTTCTACTTGCAAATGTAAAAGGTTTCCAAATTTCTAGTAAGCACATCTCATGATTAGCCATTAACCCAACATTTCCCACATACGCATATTTATATTGTAACTAATTGGTCATTATTAAGTATATTTTATTCTCATATTACTTAGAGATCATATTTGTGGATTTTGATGATGGGAAAGATGAGATAAGAAGATATAATGATTTATTAAATTCTTAAGTCTAGTGGATAGTCTGTGGTCTTGGTTCGTGTGAAACCTCACACTATGACTCTAAGACTTTTGAAAAGTCTTAGGGTTGGGGTGCCTCCGTAGGCATGCGGTGTAGTATAATGCATCCTAACTAAGTTCCCAACACGTCCACTAGCTTATAGGAATTTCGAATCAGATTATAGTCACCTCCAATCAACTTAATTTTAATTGTAATTTCCTCCAAACCTTGACTGTAAGTGTAACTCTCTCTGATGCAACTCTTGATGATTTAGATGTAGATATAGATGATCTGGATGTAGAATCGCCAAGTCTGTTGGCGAAAGAAAACTCAAGCGGTGAAGAAGCCTGCAAATGGCTCTTCCGTCTCGCCCTCTAGTTGGAAGAACGGTCCAATAGAGGGATATGTCTACTCCCTAACTACGCCACTGAGACGGGTGAGAGAGACTTCCCGGAAAAGTCACTCTAGAAAAACAGCCCGACCGGTAACGGGCAACCGAGCTCGTACGTAAAACTGAAAACGAAGGATCCCCCAGCTGGATTTCCTAAAAAAGAGGGTCAGCGGAATGGTCTAAAATCGGGATCCCAACGAGGCGTAAAATCACTACGAGCTCGCGTAAAAACCGAAAAGGGATTGGGATCCTAGACCCGCGCACTTGGCGGCCGCTGCCCAAACTGGGCTTCCTTTCTTCCGCCCAGATGAGGGTCACCGCGCCCTCGCACGATCATGGTAAAGATCACCATGATCAGCACTATTAATTGTCATTACTCATTCACCGTCACATTCACTTTCCCGATTATTCATTCTTTCCTCAATCCTTTCTGTGATATACTTTACGGATCTAGATCTTTTGGTTAACAATCTTATTAATAGTGATCAACAGATAGTAGAGAGCTTGGAAGATGATCATGTGTGTTACACATTTTGGAAAGGTTGCACTAACTGTGTGCCGTGCTCTATTGAATAAACGCTGTTATTTACATTCATGTCAGATCAAAGCAATTCTTTTAGTGTCAGTCTTATATCTTGAATACTAGACTATGTGCTAGCAAATTTGGACAATAATTTGATAATATATTAGACACCTCCTTTTTTTTAAGATAATTAGACCTTGTAATTAGTCATTACCAGGAAAGACATCTAATAATCATATTACTAAATATTGAATAACTGCACTTATTTTATATGCTTATCCATGTATTTAACTAAGAACAACAATCATCCAATCATCCTTCTCGTGAGACATTTATTTTATTTTCTAGTAACATGTACTTATACATAGTTACATACATATGTTTTAAAAATTCTCATATATATTAGACTCGTTTTTCAACTGACTCGAGAATCACACCTTGCATAAAAAAAATCTTTTCATGCTAGTGCCTTTTTTTTAAAACAATTACTCAGTGTGCCTAAGTTGGATCGAATATTTAATGCTCAATTAATCTTAACCTTATAACCCTCTTAGCTCGTACTAATAATATATTAGTAAGTAATCCAACTTTTGTGCCTGCTCTTAGGATTTCATATTCACACCGTAACTAATTCAATTGAGGTCTTATCCATGTTACTTAAATTAATGTCGCTTACTCCGCATCCATTAAGTTTAGTGAATATAACAATACTTTCTTTTCACTCATTCGAAAACCATGTTTCAGTATAATAGAATTTCAAACAATAACAATTTGGACTCTTGGAAAGAGTTCACAGGATGCCCCCCCTTACTACTGTAGTGATGGGTCCTAACTTCTGTATACTATTAACAAACCCAACAGAGAAATCCAAATATAAAAATATAAGAGCCAACAAAACAATGACTTGACATTCTTACTAACTGTAACCTCATAGCCTAAACATATCAACAAATGTAAAGAAATTTTACAAGTCTCCAATATTGCAATTTAAATAACAAACATCATGAGATCATTATATACAGGATTCAGGATTTACAAAATATTCTTTAAGTGGAAACCCAAAGATCATCAGTAGGGTTTTGGTCTATGATCTTTTCTTTTTGATTCATATGAGATAGGTTAACAGAGCAACAGAGAATAAGATCCTGATATTTATTATTTATCTTTCGAGTGTTTCTGTTGTGTCAAATCAATTTAGCAGACTCATCTAAAAGAATGAGCACTATTTAATGAAATTCCAGGGTTATCTATTGCTTAGAATTCTCCACCAAAAATCCCAAAGTCTATTGATCAAAGTTTGAGATGCAACAAGAATTTGTATCTCTGGTATTGAAAGATATTTTTGCATTTGCATTTGTAACAAATTCTCAAGAATTAAATTCTTATTCAGCCAGAGGGCTATCAGGTTTCTGGACTTTATAATTTCTTGTATAGATGGAATCCAGAGAAGCACCAAAAAT
Source organism: Ottelia alismoides (assembly GCA_037367405.1). Lineage (NCBI taxonomy): Eukaryota > Viridiplantae > Streptophyta > Magnoliopsida > Alismatales > Hydrocharitaceae > Ottelia > Ottelia alismoides. The sequence continues at coordinate 565,550 of JAZKJV010001524.1, read as the reverse complement.
GGAATAAAATTAAATCAACAATGTCCTTATTATAGAGATGTGGAACCTGAGGCTAAGAGCTCTAATTGAGCATAACGATCCAAGGAAAAGAGAATCCTCAATGGATTCAAAATATAGATTGTTTGTAAAACATAATAGTAGTTAGAGAGACTTGGATGTATTATGAACAAGGATAATATCCATGCATAGCAGCAAGGAGGAAGGGAGAAGAAGGGATTGTACTTGTAAAATCTTCAATTTGGAGATGGAAATTGCATGCAATAGAAGCTTCTTCTGGCAGGAGCTACATCGGTCAATGGTTGCACTTGCAGCAGATTTTTTTTTAGATGCTCTTGGATGAGCAACAGGGGCTCCAGTATCTCCTGTTTGGTTGAAATTGGAGCGGCAATGGCTTCCCAAAGGAGAGTAGCAGTTGTATTGGAGGTCTTCCAACAAGGGGAATGACTCATCTACTTCCAGAGCAGCAACTTCAGTTGTGGACAGCAGGAGGTTCTCCTCCAAGGCTGGCAAGAACTGCAGCATCCTGATTTGTTAAACTCTCTCTCCAGCAGCTTGAGGTTGGTGGTTGCTGAACAGCAGCTGAGCTGTACCTTGTGTCCGAAGGAGAAGAAAGATAGCACCAAATTTTGAGTGAAAAAAAATTTGGAGAAGGGAGAAAAAAAATTGGGAAGGAAGGGGAGAGGTGCCGTTGGATTTGTTTCAATAGGGAAGGAATATACATGGGCTTTTATAGCAAGGTATGTGTGCTTTATTACTTGCCAAGTGGAAGAGACTTGGGGCCATATGGAGAAATATATGGGGCAAGTGGAGGCTGTTGGGGTGTTTACTGTACAGTAGCACAGTAGCAGCACACTAGCAGTCTGTAATAAATGAAAAATGATTTCTTATTTTTTTATTTGTTTGACATACTAAAAAAACCCGTACATGCACCTCGGGCCTCGGATTTTGACGCACAATATTACGATTTGATCGTCTCAAAATGACGATCGATATGAGTATAATATTGATATACTTTCAGTTGAATTTTGAATACCCGAAATTTTCAGATACGGTTTTGGTTTGGGATTAATTTTGCGATTTAAAAATATCAAACGACCTCCGATTGACGAACGGTCGATTCCGTTGGTCTTGTTTCGTCGAATCAGATCTAATGGCGATCTCGGTTCGTTTTGCGGTTTCCGAATTTGCGTTGCGGCTTTTTCGCGGCACGCATTACGAAACGACCGCTTTTTGGTCGATTTTGACCGAACGACTTTTGATTCATGATCAATTGGTCGTTTTAGGTTGTTTAGTATTGACCGACAACGTTATTGGGTTCATTGGACCCAAAATCGGACGAGTTCGGGTTTGTAGATCCCGGATGTTACAATTATAAAAACCTCAAAGGGAGTCTCGTCCTCGAGACTCGAGTTAAGGTTATTAGGTGTCTTGTTTGATTTCTTATGGTCATAAAAACCTCAAAGGGTTTGGAACCCATAAAAACCTCAAAGAGAAAACAAGCCATATATTTTAACATTTATCTAAAAGCTTGTTTTGATTTTTACCTCAGAAAAGTTGCGGGTATCGTGCCCGCATGTCGGCTTCGGTCTCCCACGTCGCCTCTTTGCCTCCGTGACAGTGCCACAAAACCTTGACCAATGAAATCTCCTTGCTGCGAAGCTTCTTCACAACACGGTCAAGTATCTGGACTGGCTTCTCCTCATAAGTCAGATCAGGTTCCACGTCGAGATTCTCGTAACTGATGATGTGTCGTGGGTCGTGCACATACTTCCTTAGGTTGGATACGTGGAAGACATCGTGAATCGCTGAAAGATGTGGAGGAAGGGCTACTCGGTAAGCAACCTTCCCCACTCTAGCCAGAATCTTAAAAGGTCCAACATATCGTGGCGCCAACTTGCCACGAACACCGAATCTCTGTATTCCCTTCATGTGAGATACACAGAGAAATACCCAATCTCCAACCTGGAATTCTGTATAGCTCTTCTGGCGGCTTGGTGCCGTCAGAAGTCTCTGTCTCACAAGATCAACAGCTCTCGCGGTCTCCTCCAAGAGATCTACGGAATATAAAGCATGATCGCCTACCTCACGCCAACTGAGAGATGTGAGGCATCTCCGCCCGTATAGGGCTTCGAATGGTGCCATGCCAATACTGGAGTGATAGCTGTTATTGTACGTGAATTACACTAAAGGCAAATGGTCCTTCCAGGACCCTTTCCACTCCAAAGTGCATACGCGAAGCAGATCCTTAAGCGTCTGAATGGTGCGCTCACTTTGCCCGTCTGTCTGCAGATGGTATCATGGCCTCAAATTTCAGCGAAATTCGGTCGAATTTCTGCCGAATATCGATATCCAGTCGAAATCGAAATTCGATCGAAATGACCGAAATGACCGAAATATGGGGGTCCTAGTACAAAAAATGACCGAAACGATCGAAATTTCGGTCGAAATTCCACCGAAATTCCATCGAAATTCTGTTTTGGTCGATACCGAAATGGTGACCGAAACCGACATTTAAGGCCTTGGATGGTATGCAGAACTCATCTTCAGCTCTGTCTGTAGTGCTGACATGAACTGATGCCAATAATGCGACGTAAATCTCGAATCCCTGTCAGATACCACCTCTCGTGGTATACCATGTAATCTGATGATGTTCTGCACATACAGCTTGGCCAATCTGGATGAGTGTAAGTCGTGTTGACAGGTATGAAATGGGCTGACTTGGTCAACCTATCAACAACGACCCATATGGAATCATGGCCACCTGGTGTCTTCGGCAGACCTGTGACAAAATCCATAGAAATGCTCTCCCACTTCCACTCGGGAATGGGAAGAGACTGCAGTAATCCTGGTGGTCTCCTGTGCTCGGCCTTGACCATCTGAAAGGTCATGCATCTGCTAACATATAGCGCCACATCACGCTTCATTCCATCCCACCAGAAATGTCGACGCAGATCACGGTACATCTTCGTATTGTCTGCATGGATAGAAAACCATGAACTGTGTGCCTCATCGAGAATGTCTCTGCGAAGCTGCTCGTCATTGGGTACCACAACCCGTCATGCCTTCCATAAAATAGACTCTGCCACGACAAAATCATCAACCTCGTCCTTGACGGCGCGCATGTATCTATCTCGGATCCAAGGATCTGTATTCTGGCCTTCTACAATACGATCCCAAATGAATGGAACTCCCTTCTGTGTCAATCGTGTTAGAGGGCGAACAATACGTGAAAATCCGCTGACAAAGCGTCTGTAATAGCCTACTAATCCGAGGAAGCTCCGAATCTGTGTGACAGACTTGAGCTGCTCCCACGACATAACTGCATCTTCGCAGGATCAAATGCAATGCCTGCTCCATAAATGATATGCCCGAGAAATGAGACCTGGGATAACCAGAACTCACACTTGCTTAACTTGGCATACAGCTTGTGCTCTCGCAATGTGTTCAAAACAATCCGAAGATCATTCGCATGATCTCATTCATTCCGTGAGTAAATGAGCACATCATTGATGAACACCACTACAAACTTGTCCAAGTATGGACGGAAGATACGGTTCATTATATCCATGAAAGCCACAGGTGCATTGATGAGCCCAAATGGCATTACCACAAACTCATAGGTTCTATAACAAGTCCTAAAAGCTGTCTTCGGAATATCTGACTCACGAATCCTCAGCTGATGGTAGTCTGAGCGAAGATCGATCTTTGAGAACACCGAAGATCCCTGTAGCTGGTCAAACAAATCATCGATGCGTGGCAAAGGATAACAATTTTTTTTTTCACCGTTCTCTTGTTCAGCTGCATGTAATCAATGCATAACCTCATGGATCCATCATTCTTCTTGACAAATAGAACTGGAGCACCCCAAGGTGAAGTGCTCGGCCTCGCGAATCCCAAATCAAGTAACTCCTGCAACTGCACCTTCAGCTTCTGTAACTCAGCTGGTGCCATACGGTAAGGAGCCATTGAGATCGGCTGGGTATCTGGTAGTAATGTGATCTCGAACTCGATCTCTCTCTCTCAGGAGATAGTCCTGTTAGCTCGTCAAGAAAAACATTTGGACATTCAGATACTACTTTGATGTCCTGTGTCATTGGCTCCTGATCAGATACCTCCCGAACAAATGCGAGGTATGAATCACAACCCTGATCAACAAGTCGCTGAGCTCGCAACAATGAAATGTACTCCATGGTGGAGTCATGCGTAGTACCCTCAAAAGTAAACTCGAGTAGATCTGGAATTCTGAAGACAACTGTCTTCCTAAAGCAATCAACAAGTGCATGATGAGCGGATAACCAATCCATGCCCAAAATCAAGTCGAACTCATCAAGCTGTAAAAGTAGACAATCTGCGATCATCTCATGACCGCCAATTAGTATGGACAAGTGCCTGACTAGTAAGGAAATGATAAACAACTGGCCTCCTGGCCCTCGGATGTGATATGGAGAAGATAGTGTCTCCGCAACTCTATCTAAAGAAGCTAGTAGACTCGAAGCAAGAAAAGAGTGTGTCATACCAGAATCAAATAGAACATGGAAAGGTCTATAAGAGTAGTCAGTATGTGTGCTAGTTGGTTAGCCATCTCCTGGTCTGGTCGGGATGACATGGCTCTGCATGAGAACCATTTTTAGTCATAAAAGTACCATTTGGAGATACTTATAGTATACGCTTTTTCTCTTCTTTGGATATAATATGAAAATTAATGAAATCGGTGGCATTTGTGGTGGTTGAATATGAATGCCATATTTCCCTTCTCGGACTCACGACAAGTCGGAAGACTGTCGCTATCCGAGAACTTGATGCGATCGGAATTGTAATATCGCGAATGTGCGTATCGGGGTACCACTGCTCTGATACCAAATTGTTAACCCCCGAGGATCCGGGTACCCGTTTATGACACATTCACATTGCCACATTCATTAATATTGCATTAAGTAACTGAAAGTCCGGGAAAATTTTTCGCGTTGAAGCTACATATGACATTTACATTCTCATTCATAACCACAAAGCTAATAAAGATAAATGTCACCAAGAATTTATTTCATTAACTTTCATTTAATTTTCAACATGTACAGTGTCTGAAAGTACATACAGTGTATCCCAAAATCTGACTGAAGAGAAAAGAAGCATATAACATTAACAACAGAACAAAAACTGAGACAAAAGGAATAACATACCGTCTGGTATAGACCTTGTCTCCTGGAACCATGTATAGCTACTAAACAACAGACTGTTTGCCTGCCAAAAATATTAGGAAAGAAGAGGCGTCAGCAGGCGCTGATACCTCCCAAAAACTTATAAACATAAACAAGGATTTAATATGTTCAAAAGTAACAAGTAGAAAGGTGGAACAACTCAATTTAATTTTATTTCTACTTGCAAATGTAAAAAGTTTCCAAATTTCTAGTAAGCACCTCTCATGATTAGCCATTAACCCTACATTTCCCACATACGCATATTTATATTGTAGCTAATTGATCATAAGTAAGTATATTTTATTCTCATATTACTTAGAGATCATATTTGTGGATTTTGATGATGGGAAAGATGAGATAAGAAGATATAATGATTTATTAAATTCTTAAGTCTAGTGGATAGTCTGCGGTCTTGGTTCGTGTGAAACCTCACACTATGACTCTAAGACTTTTGAAAAGTCTTAGGGTTTGGGTGCCTCCGTAGGCATGCGGTGTAGTATAATGCATCCTAACTAAGTTCCCAACACGTCCACTAGCTTATAGGAATTTCGAATCAGATTATAGTCACCTCCAATCAACTTAATTTTAATTGTAATTTCCTCCAAACCTTGACTGTAAGTGTAACTCTCTCTGATGCAACTCTTGATGATTTAGATGTAGATATAGATGATCTGGATGTAGAATCGCCAAGTCTGTTGGCGAAAGAAAACTCAAGCGTTGAAGAAGCCTGCAAATGGCTCTTCCGTCTCGCCCTCTAGTTGGAAGGACGGTCCAATAGAGGGATAGGTCTACTCCCCAACTGCGCCACTGAGACGGGTGAGAGAGACTTCCCGGAAAAGTCACTCTAGAAAAACAGCCCGACCGGTAACGGGCAACCGAGCTCGTACGTAAAACTGAAAACCAAGGATCCCCCGCCTGGGTATCCTAAAACAGAGGGTCAGCGGAATAGTCTAAAGTCGGGATCCCAACGAGGCGTAAAATCACTGCGAGCTCGCGTAAAAATCGAAAAGGGACTGGGATCCTAGACCCGCGCACTTGGCGGCCGCTACCCAAAATGGGCTTCCTTTCTTCCGCCCAGTTGAGGGTCACCGCACCCTCGCACGATCATGGTAAAGATCACCATGATCGGCACTATTAATTGTCATTACTCATTCACCGTCACATTCACTTTCCCGATTATTCATTCTTTTCTCAATCCTTTCTGTGATATACTTTACGGATCTAGATCTTTTGGTTAACAATCTTATTAATAGTGATCAACAGATAGTAGAGAGCTTGGAAGATGATCACGTGTGTTACACATTTTGGAAAGGTTGCACTAACTGTGTGCCGTGCTCTATTGAATAAACGCTGTTATTTACATTCATATCAGATCAAAGCAATTCTTTTAGTGTCAGTCTTATATCTTGAATACTAGATTATATGCTAGCAAATTTGGACAATAATTTGATAATATATTAGACACCTCCTTTTTTTTAATGATAATTAGACCTAGTCATTAGTCATTACCAGGAAAGACATCTAATAATCATATTAATAAATATTGAATAACTGCACTTATTTTATATGCTTATCCCTGTATTTAACTAAGAACAACAATCATCCTTCTCGTGAGACATTTATTTTATTTTCTAGTAATATGTACTTATACATAGTTACATACATATGTTTTAAAAATTCTCATATATATTAGACTCGTTTTTCAACTGACTCGAGAATCACACCTTGCATAAAAAAAATCTCTTCATGCTAGTGCCTTTTTTTTTAAAACAATTACTCAATGTGCCTAAGTTGGATCGAATATCTAATGCTCAATTAATCTTAACCTTATAACCCTCTTAGCTCATACTAATAATTTATTAGTAACTAATCCAACTTTTGTGCCTGCTCTTAAGATTTCATATTCACACCGTAACTAATTCAATTGAGGTCTTATCCATGTTACTTAAATTAATGTCGCTTACTCCGCATCCATTCAGTTTAGTGAATATAACAATACTTTCTTTTCACTCATTCGAAAACCATGTTTCAGTATAATAGAATTTCAACCAATAACAATTTGGACTCTTGGAAAGAGTTCACAGGATGCCCCCCCTTACTACTGTAGTGATGGGTCCTAACTTCTGTATACTATTAACAAACCCAACAGAGAAATCCAAATATAAAAATATAAGAGCCAGCAAAACAATGACTTGACATTCTTACTAACTGTAACCACATAGCCTAAACATATCAACAAATGTAAAGAAATTTTACAAGTCTCTAATATTGCAATTTAAATAACAAACATCATGATATCATTATATACAAGATTCGGGATTTACAAAATATTCTTTAAGTGGAAACTCAAAGATCATCAGTAGGGTTTTGGTCTATGATCTTTTCTTTTTGATTCACATGAGATAGGTTAACAGAGCAACAGAGAATAAGATCCTGAGATTTATTATTTATCTTTCGAGTGTTTCTGTTGTGTCAAATCAATTTAGCAGACTCATCTAAAAGAATGAGCACTATTTAATGAAATTCCAGGGTTATCTATTGCTTAGAATTCTCCACCAAAAATCCCAAAGTCTATTGATCAAAGTTTGAGGTGCAACAGGAATTTGTATCTCTGGTATTGAAAGCTATTTTTGTATTTGCATTTGTAACAAATTCTCAAGAATTAAATTCTTATTCAACCAGATGGCTATCAGGTTTCTGCACTTTATAATTTCATGTATAGATGGAATCCAGAGAAGCCCCAAAAATGGAATAAAATTAAATCAACAATGTCCTTATTATAGAGATGTGGAACCTGAGGCTAAGAGCTCTAATTGAGCATAACGATCCAAGGAAAAGAGAATCCTCAATGGATTCAAAATATAGATTGTTTGTAAAACATAATAGTAGTTAGAGAGACTTGGATGTATTATGAACAAGGATAATATCCATGCATGGCAGCAAGGAGGAAGGGAGAAGAAGGGATTGTACTTGTAAAATCTTCAATTTGGAGATGGAAATTGCATGCAATAGAAGCTTCTTCTGGCAGGAGCTACATCGGTCAATGGTTGCACTTGCAGCAGATTTTTTTTAGATACTCTTGGATGAGCAACAGGGGCTCCAGTAGCTCCTGTTTGGTTGAAATTGGAGCAGCAATGGCTGCCCAAAGGAGAGTAACAGTTGTATTGGAGGTCTTCCAACAAGGGGAATGACTCATCTACTTCCAGAGCAGCAACTTCAGTTGTGGACAACAGGAGGTTCTCCTCCAAGGCTGGCAAGAACTGCAGCATCATGATTTGTTAAACTCTCTCTCCAGCAGCTTGAGGTTGGTGGTTGCTGAACAGCAGCTGAACTGCACCTTGTGTCCGAAGGAGAAGAAAGATAGCACCAAATTTTGAGTGAAAAAAATTTGGAGGAGAAGGGAGAATAAAAATTGGGAAGGAAGGGGAGAGGTGCCGTTGGATTTGTTTCAATAGGGAAGGAAGATACATGGGCTTTTATAGCAAGGTATGTGTGCTTTGTTACTTACCAAGTGGAAGAGACTTGGGGCCAAATGGAGAAAGATATGGGGCAAGTGGAGGCTGTTGGGGTGTTTACTGTACAGTAGCACAGTAGCAGTCTGTAATAAATGAAAAAATGATTTCTTATTTATTTATTTGTTTGACATACTAAAAAAACCCGTACATGCACCTCGGACCTCGGATTTTGACGCACAATATTACGATTTGATCGTCTCAAAATGACGATCGATATGAGTATAATATTGATATACTTTCGGTTGAGTTTTGAATACCCGAAATTTTCGGATACGGTTTTGATTTGGGATTAATTTTGCGATTTAAAAATATCAAACGACCTACGATTGACGAACGGTCGATTCCGTTGGTCTTGTTTCGTCGAATCAGATCTAATGGCGATCTCGGTTCGTTTTGCGGTTTCTGAATTTGCGTTGCGGCTTTTTCGCGGCACGCATTACGAAACGACCGCTTTTTGGTCGATTTTGCCCGAACAACTTTTGATTCATGATCAATTGGTCGTTTTAGGTTGTTTAGTATTGACCGACAACGTTATTGGGTTCATTGGACCCAAAATCGGACGAGTTCGGGTTTGTAGAAACCCGGATGTTACAATTATAAAAACCTCAAAGGGAGTCTCGTCCTCGAGACTCGAGTTAAGGTTACTAGGTGTCTTGTTTAATTTCTTATGGTCATAAAAACCTCAAAGGGTTTGGAACCCATAAAAACCTCAAAGAGAAAACATGCCATATATTTTAACATTTATCTAAAAGCTTGTTTTGATTTTTACTTCAGAAAAGTTGCGGGTATCGTGCCCGCATGTCGACTTCGGTCTCCCACGTCGCCTCTTTGGCTCCGTGATGGTGCCACAAAACCTTGACCAATGAAATCTCCTTCCTGCGAAGCTTCTTTACAACACGGTCAAGTATCTGGACTGGCTTCTCCTCATAAGTCAGATCAGGTTCCACGCCGAGATTCTCGTAACTGATGATGTGTCGTGGGTCGTGCACGTACTTCCTTAGGTTGGATACGTGGAAGACATCGTGAATCGCTGAAAGATGTGGAGGAAGGGCTACTCGGTAAGCAACCTTCCCCACTCTAGCCAGAATCTTAAAAGGTCCAACATATCGTGGCGCCAACTTGCCACGAATACCGAATCTCTGTATTCCCTTCATGGGAGAAACACAAAGAAATACCCAATCTCCTACCTGGAATTCCAAGTCTCTTCTCTGACGGTCTGTATAGCTCTTCTGGCGGCTTGGTGCCGTCAGAAGTCTCTGTCTCACAAGATCAACAGCTCTCGCGGTCTCCTCCAAGAGATCTACGGAATATAAAGCATGATCGCCTACCTCACGCCAACTGAGAGATGTGAGGCATCTCCGCCCGTATAGGACTTCGAATGGTTCCATGCCAATACTGGAGTGATAGCTGTTATTGTACGTGAATTACACTAAAGGCAAATGGTCCTTTCAGGACCCTTTCCACTCCAAAGTGCATACGCGAAGTAGATCCTCAAGCGTCTGAATGGTGCGCTCACTTTGCTCGTCTGTCTGCAGATGGTATGCAGAACTCATCTTCAGCTCTGTCTGTAGTGCTGACATGAACTGATGCCAATAATGCGACGTAAATCTTGAATCCCTGTCAGATACCACCTCTCGTGGTATACCATGTAATCTGATGATGTTCTGCACATACAGCTTGACCAATCTAGATGAGTGTAAGTCGTGTTGACAGGTATGAAATGGGCTGACTTGGTCAATCTATCTACAACGACCCATATGGAATCATGGCCACCTGGTGTCTTTGGCAGACCTGTGACAAAATCCATAGAAATGCTCTCCCACTTCCACTCGGGAATGGGGAGAGACTGCAGTAATCCTGGTGGTCTCCTGTGCTCAGCCTTGACCATCTGACAGGTCATGCATCTGCTAACATATATCGCCACATCACGCTTCATTCCATCCCACCAGAAATGTCGACCAGATCACGGTACATCTTCTTATTGCCTGGATGGATAGAAAACCATGAACTGTGTGCCTCATCGAGAATGTCTCTGCGAAGCTGCTCGTCATTGGGTACCACAACCCGTCCTGCCTTCCATAAAATAGACTCTGCCATGACAAAATCATCAACCTCGTCCTTGACGGCGCGCATGTATCTATCTCGGATCCAAGGATCTGTATTCTGGCCTTCTACAATACGATCCCAAATGAATGGAACTCCCTTCTGTGTCAATCGTGTTAGAGGGCGAACAATACGTGAAAATCCGCTGACAAAGCGTCTGTAATAGCCTACTAATCCGAGGAAGCTCCGAATCTGTGTGACAGACTTGAGCTGCTCCCACAACATAACTGCATCTATCTTCGCAGGATCAAATGCAATGCCTGCTCCATAAATGATATGCCCGAGAAATGAGACCTGGGATAACCAGAACTCACACTTGCTTAACTTGGCATACAGTTTGTGCTCTCGCAATGTGTTCAAAACTATCCGAAGATCATTCGCATGATCTCATTCATTCCGTGAGTAAATGAGCACATCATTGATGAACACCACTACAAACTTGTCCAAGTATGGACGGAAGATACAGTTCATTATATCCATGAAAGCCACAGGTGCATTGTTGAGCCCAAATGGCATCACCACAAACTCATAGTGTCCATAACAAGTCCTGAAAGCTGTCTTCGGAATATCTGACTCACGAATCCTCAGCTGATGGTAGTCTGAGCGAAGATCGATCTTTGAGAACACCGAAGATCCCTGGAGCTGGTCAAACAAATCATCGATGCGTGGCAAAGGATAACGATTTTTTTTCACCGTTCTCTTGTTCAGCTGCATGTAATCAATGCATAACCTCATGGATCCATCCTTCTTCTTGATAAATAGAACTGGAGCACCCCAAGGTGAAGTGCTCGGCCTCACGAATCCCAAATCAAGTAACTCCTGCAACTGCACCTTCAGCTTCTGTAACTCAGCTCTGCATGAGAACCATTTTTAGTCATAAAAGTACCATTTGGAGATATTTATAGTATACGCTTTTTCTCTTCTTGGGATATAATATGAAAATTAATGAAATCGGTGGCATTTGTTGTGGTTGAATATGAATGCCATATTTCCCTTCTCGGACTCACGACAAGTCGGAAGACTGTCGCTATCCGAGAACTTAATGCGATCGGAATTGTAATATCGCGAATGTGCGTATCGGGGTACCACTGCTCTGATACCAAATTGTTAACCCCCGAGGATCCGGGTATCCGTTTACGACACATTCACATTACCACATTCATTAATATTGCATTAAGTAACTGAAAGTACGGAAAAATTTTTCGCGTTGAAGCTACATATGACATTCACATTCTCATTCATAACCACAAAGCTAATAAAGATAAATGTCACCAAGAATTTATTTCATTAACTTTCATTTAATTTTCAACATGTACAATGTCTGAAAGTACATACAGTATATCCCAAAATCTGACTGAAGAGAAAAGAAGCATATAACATTAACAACCGAACAAAAACTGAGACAAAAGGAATAACATACCGTCTGGAATAGACCTTGTCTCCTGGAACTATGTATAGCTACTAAACAGCAGACTGTTTGCCTGCCAAACATATTAGGAAAGAAGAGGCGTCAGCAGGCGCTGGTACCTCCCAAAAACTTATAAACATAAACAAGGATTTAATATGTTCAAAATTAGCAAGTAGAAAGGTGGAACAACTCAATTTAATTTTATTTCTACTTGCAAATGTAAAAGGTTTCCAAATTTCTAGTAAGCACCTCTCATGATTAGCCATTAACCCAACATTTCCCACATACGTATATTTATATTGTAACTAATTGATCATAAGTAAGTATATTTTATTCTCATATTACTTAGAGATCATATTTGTGGATTTTGATGATGGGAAAGATGAGATAAGAAGATATAATGATTTATTAAATTCTTAAGTCTAGTGGATAGTTTGTGGTCTTGGTTCGTGTGAAACCTCACACTATGACTCTAAGACTTTTGAAAAGTCTTAGGGTTGGGGTGCCTCCGTAGGCATGCGGTGTAGTATAATGCATCCTAACTAAGTTCCCAACACGTCCACTAGCTTATAGGAATTTCGAATCAGATTATAGTCACCTCCAATCAACTTAATTTTAATTGTAATTTCCTCCAAACCTTGACTGTAAGAGTAACTCTCTCTGATGCAACTCTTGATGATTTAGATGTAGATATAGATGATCTGGATGTAAAATCGCCAAGTCTGTTGGCGAAAGAAAACTCAAGCGGTGAAGAAGCCTGCAAATGGCTCTTCCGTCTTGCCCTCTAGTTGGAAGGACGGTCCAATGGAGGGATAGGTCTACTCCCCAACTACGCCACTGAGACGGGTGAGAGAGACTTCTCGGAAAAGTCACTCTAGAAAAGCAGCCCGACCGGTAACGGGCAACCGAGCTCGTACGTAAAACTGAAAACCAAGGATCCCCTGCCTGGGTATCCTAAAACAGAGGGTCAACGTAATGGTCTAAAGTCGGGATCCCAACGAGGCGTAAAATCACTGCGAGCTCGCGTAAAAACCGAAATGGGACTGGGATCCTAGACCCGCGCACTTGGCGGCCGCTGCCCAAACTGGGCTTCCTTTCTTCCGCCCAGTTGAGGGTCACCGCGCCCTCGCACGATCATGGTAAAGATCACCATGATCGGCACTATTAATTGTCATTACTCATTCACCGTCACATTCACTTTCCCGATTATTCATTCTTTTCTCAATCCTTTCTGTGATATACTTTACGGATCTAGATCTTTTGGTTAACAATCTTATTAATAGTGATCAACAGATAGTAGAGAGCTTGGAAGATGATCATGTGTGTTACACATTTTGGAAAGGTTGCACTAACTGTGTGCCGTGCTCTATTGAATAAACGCTGTTATTTACATTCATGTCAGATCAAAGCAATTCTTTTAGTGTCAGTCTTATATCTTGAATACTAGATTATATGCTAGCAAATTTGGACAATAAAAATTTCGGTCGAATTTCGACCGAAATTCGACCGAAATTTTATTTTGATCGGTCACCGAAACCGACATTTAAGGCCTTGTTCTGTGTTCGTTAGACGACGATCCACTAGCACTATGATACTGGCTATCAATGCTAGTGATATAGTGGTTAGTGGTGTTGATGAAGCAGGTATTTCATAGACCTATGCCTTCCTCCATAAGGTGTTTATCATCAAGGACCTTGGTCGACTCCCATACTTCCGTGCATGGGTAGAAATTTCGTTAAATTTCGGTTTAGACAAGTCCTGGGTATCGAAACTACCCTATATGTCGATTCCTCGGATTTCAACCGAGATGGGTTGAAATATTGGTGATATTTCGACATATAGACCCATATCGGTCAAAATTTCTCGGATTTTGATCGCTATCGGTGAAATTTTACCGATACCTATGTTAATTAGCTATATTATCTATGCGAGGTCCCCGTCTGGTAGGGTATGGTGCGACAGGGGTTACATACGATGATTCTTCAACTAGGGGAGCTTCTTCCTTTTTGGGTTTAGCAATGGAGATGATACAACTCTATAGCTTCTAAATATCCGATATAGCTTTTTCATTTCATTCCGTTTGTCATTTATCTTCGTAATAGATCATCTTTATTTTAAGTCTGTAATTAATTATGTAATTTACTAGAACTCTGTCTCCGATGGGTTATTTCTATGAACTAAACGTTGTCTCATTAATCGTTATCTACATTTTAGGATCAAATGCTCATCTATGAACAAAAGACGTCTTCTAAATGTTAACTTAATTATTGCAATTTTCGTTTATAATATCGATAAGTCAGCTCAATGATATGTTCGATATGTGTGATACAAGGCATATGGATGAGAGATATGTGTAATATAAGCGTGCATTTGTAAGCTATTATTGTTGAAGAACTTGGATTTGATGATATCTATTTCCAATATGTATCGACCAAAAAATCAGCATTAACACCGAAATGGACGATATGATCAATATTTGAGGTATAAGGCGCATATATGAGCAGTATGTGTGATAACTTGTGTTTTTGTAAGTTATTTATTGTTGCAATAACTTGGAAGATCTTAATTTGCGTAAAAATGGTCAAAAAATAGCTTTTGCGATATTTTTGACATTTTCATTGAATCGACCGAAATTTCACCGAGATTTCGATTTTGGGGGTGACCGAAACGAAATCGAAATTGAGATTTCGAACCTTGCTTCCTTGGAATTGAGGTGATACACACTACAGAGGGATTATATCTATTACAATGGAAGTATTTGCTTAGATATTTTTACAAAGTCTGGCTTATTTGGATACAAACAACATGGCATCCCAACATGACCGCGAAGACATACATACATCCATTGATCTTGAGTTTGAGGCTACTCCAAGATATAGAAGCCTAGAAAGCAAACTGCTTTACCTCACTTTTACTTGGTCAGATATATCATATGCCATGAGCAAGGCCAACCAACACATGGAGAGACTCTCTACATTCATTGGCTGGATGTTCTTCTGATCCTTCGATATCTGAAAGAATCTCTAGGGAGAGGTCTCTTCTATGGGGTCAATGGCTACACTGATTTCACCACTTATGCAAAAGCATGTTATGCCAGTTCTCCAGAGGACATACGATCGACTACATGTTATGCTATGTTTGTTGGTGACAACTTGGTTACATGGCGGAGCAAGAAGCAGACAATTCTTTCTAGATCGAGTGCAGAGGTTGCATATAAGGCGATGGCTTAAGCCACTTATGAGATTACCTGGCTAGTCTCCTTTCTACAGGAGCTTTGGACTCCTTGATAGTACTCTCATACCATTATACCTTGGAGAACAAGTCTGCTACATATATTGCCACTAATCCCGTATTCCATGAACGGACTAAACATCTTGAAGTTGATTGTCTCATTTGAGATGCAGTGTGAGGAGGGAAGATCACCACTGATCATATCTCAACAGATCTTCAGCTTGCGGATATACTCACAGAGGCACTATCGATGAAACACATCTTAGTTGATTTTTAAGTTAGACATGAACGATATATATGCTCCAACTCGGAAGAGTGTTAGAGTTATTTAGTTAGTTGATTATTTCTCTTTATCTATTTATTGAATCATGTAACCCCTTCAGGGTCCCTATGTAATCTTCTCTTTTTAGCTCTCTAGGATTTCACATTATATAAGAAACCCTAAACCCCTTGAATAACACAAGCAATTCATTCTCAATTCTTCTCCACAACCACGATTTTCATGGGATAGCTATAGATATAAAATGGATGTGGGATTTGATTGATGACATGTATGCTAAGGAGAATTCTGTCAGATTTTGAGGCTCAATCATGATAAATTTGATAGGATGTTCCAGAATTTTGCGGAGTTTCAAAGTCGATATTATATATATATATGTCATTAAATAATGATACGAATTATGAGAGCACTTGCTTGCTGGTCTGGAAGTTGCTTATATGACAACACGTATTCACTTGTTGATGCCATTTGTGGTTCATACAACCGAAGGTTACAGTAGACTAAGCAAATTGGTTGCTACCATTGTCCAACAATAACAGGCAACCTTTTCATTAGCTATTCCTTAGTGGATTTTGAGGGTTGCTTGGTGGGGTGATTTTTGGTGAGAATCTTTGCAGTGGGATATTGCTTGCTGACATTGTCGTTAACTTGAGTGCTGACTTAAAGGGGATCTTTCCCCTTCTTTGTTCCTTTATTGTGTTGGTTTGATGGTTTGATCATGCAGCCTTCCATTGACGGGTGCCTAAGCGAGCGCCTACTAGCATCTCACACATTTTAGATTCCTTATCGTCCTGGAGTGGAGTACACCTCAGGCCTTTATCGTTAGTAACTGTATTTACAGCCTATCTTTACATTTTAATATAATTGAAGCTTTAGAATTTGCATTACTTGTAAATGGATCATTTTTTTTGTTTTTTGTGAAAAAAGGACGACAATTTATGATGAGCACAAAAGAGTGCTGCAATGCTAAATCCTCTTAGGTGAATTCTCTAGCCACAACAGAATTACGAAGCACATTCTATACATATGCTTTAGCCGGTTGGGACACCAAATCTGTTTTTCAATAACTTGGTTGTATATTTATTTTAGTTGTTTTTGTTTTTCTCTCTTACTTTTGGTTGTCTTTCATCATAGTAGTAATTTGCCCTTTTGCCTATTCTATATAAAGAGCCACATGGTCCTATATTGAATTACGTTCTGAGTTTTTTCTTCTTCCCTTTTCTCTCTTATTTTAAAAAATAACAATGATAATAATGAGGAAGCTAATCGTATAGACATCCACTTGGAAAGTTTTATAAGAAAGATGATGTCTTGGTAATGGTATGGATCCTTAACACCATGATTTTCACCAGTTCAGATCATGCATTCTCTTAACAAATGAATGTGGAATTCAATTCATGACATGTATTCAAGGAGAACAATATGTCAGGTTTTGCAGCTCATCATGATATTGTGCATTTGGGATACTATGTACAGTATTTGGCAAAAATATTTTCATCATTAAATTCAACATTCGAGAGGATTTATTAGTTACTAGTTGATATGCACATGGACATGCGTGTGCATGTGTATGTCACTGCAAGGCAGTTCGGGATATGAAGTATGACTAGGTACTTGCATGTTGGCTGTAGCTTGCTTATGATCCAACATAAAATCAATCATTGACGCTATTTGTGAATCCTACAACAATATTCGATAATAAGCTATGCAAATTGGTTGCCACCATTGTTTAACGATAGCCGAGTATTTTTTTCATATGTTATAGATGTCTTTTACGGTTGAGGTAATGATAGTTTTTGGTCCACTAGAGGCTGTGGGAGAACCTGATCACACATCTACAATTCAAGCTTATATTGCAACCAATGTTGTTGGAAGTGCTTGAGGTTCTCATTTAGGCATTCCACCACCTTGCCTCTCCTTAAGCGTGACGATTCATTTTGGTGTTGTCCTGGTCGATGCCTGGCTAGAAGTGGTGGGCACCTTTGGTGTTTGCTCAACAAACATGACACAATAGTTATGAGGACCCGATAAAACTCACCGCCCAAAACCCTCAAGACTAACCCATTAGTCTAGCGGTAATTGTTAGTGACTTAGATCATGCTTTTGACTTTGTTGTACATTTTTTTGTAACTTAATTAACTTTTTGGGTAATAGAAGCTCAATGATGGGTGTTCATAAACCAAAGCTATAGACGATCAAAGCTAGGAAGCATGACGTCTAAAGTTACAACTCAAATCATTGAGATCTAGAAAGCTCAAGACTCGAATCCAAAAACAGAAATG
Organism: Ottelia alismoides; assembly: GCA_037367405.1. Lineage (NCBI taxonomy): Eukaryota > Viridiplantae > Streptophyta > Magnoliopsida > Alismatales > Hydrocharitaceae > Ottelia > Ottelia alismoides. Next base: position 547,536 of record JAZKJV010001524.1, on the reverse strand, counting down.
TAGTTATATAGAAGATTTAAAGACTTTGGAGTTCAAAAACTTGTAAAGAAGACAAAAAAGGCACTTTGCAAGATTTGTCGAGTTAGATGATTTACATACTTTTTATTTATGATGAAAAATAACATGATATACTTTGCATATTCTTGATCAGCAAGAAAAATTAAGCTAGAATCATAAAAAAACATAAAATTATTATTTTTGTATAGATTGATCAACCCTAGTTGTTCAACTTCTGATTAAAGTTCATCTACCGTTTATGATCCGATCAATCAATCTTTTGATCTTGAACGATCATCCTTGATCGATTAAATTTTGACTATGATCGATCAATTTTCAAGTTGTAGCTCAACATTCATCTAGCATTAAAAAATGATTGATCAACATTGTTGACTTGATTGATCAACTTTTTTGTTATGATTGATCAACCCCGAAAATATGGTCGATCGACTGTTTTTTAATATAGGTTGGAATTTCTGTTTTACTAGCCCATAGCTATTTGAGGTCTAACCATTTTAACCCCAACTATCATTGTTGAGACAAACAACCGAAGAGAAACATTCTCTGCTCATAAAAAAGTGAAAAAAGAGTGCTATTGAATGTTGTATTCAAGTTATGTTTATAATTCCAAGCTCTTAGGCTCTGCAATCTAAAGCTATCTAGCTACTCATGCTTTTAAACAATCTGTGCTCTCAACCAATCATTATTATTCTCGATTAGATTCCACACTAAAAGTTTTGTAATCTTGTGCATTCAAGATTGTAGCTAATCTATTTCTTCTTAGCGCATTGTAAGCATGCAGTTCAATTGCGGATCCCTTTCTTTATGAGAGATAAAATCTTCATTTGGTATTGTACAAGGATGGATACATGTTGTACAAGAGGTTACCATCGGTTTAAAGTAACTTTGGGATAGTGTAAGCAAGTTTTATCAAGAGAGCGGGGGGGGGGGGATCCTAGATGAAGGTCGTGGTTTTCACTTTCTTGAGTTCCCACATAAAAACCCTGGTGCACATTGTGGTTTACTCTCTCCGCTTATATCTTTATGGTTTGTGAATATTTTTAATTGGATATTGTATAATATATAATTCACCTCCCCTCTTGTGTTGAACTCTCATCTGGTATTAGAGTAGGTGCAAGTTTTGTAGCTGTAATAACCTTCTTGCAGGTCCTAAACGAGACAATGAATCATTTCCTCCAGTAGTGCTCGTCCGCCTACTCCATTACGATGCCACCTTACTTCGACGGTACCAACTACATTTACTAGGCTAAACACATGAAAATCTACATCCAGTCCTTGTATTCTCGAAATTGGACATGCATAACGACGACCTTTGTAAAGTCGACTCTGAAGCAAGGTGTAGTGGAATCCATTGATGTAGAGAACAAGGATTTGGAGCGGAGTGCATAGGCCATGAACATTTTATACTGGGCTCTTTTCATCGATGAGTACAATCGTGTTTCATAATTCAAGGCTGCTCACGAGATTTGGGGGCTGCTCTGAGCCACATATGAAGGTACACGTAAAGCAAGAAGTTGCAAAGTTACGGTGCTTACTAGGGAATACAAAAGTTTTGAGATGAAGGAAGGATAGTCTATCAAGGACATGTATACACGGTTTACCACCATCGTAAATAATCTCAAGGCTCTGGGGAATAACTTTTTCAAAAGGAGAACTACGAAGGAAAGTTATTGATTCACACTCGAGCAAATGAGAGTTGAGAACAGAAGGTGACAACACTAGAAGAAGCAAACATTATAGAAGATATCAACATAGATGTCCTCGTAGGAAATTTGATAGCCTACAAAGTCAAGAAAAAGATCAAAAAACAATCGAGGAAATGAAGAAAGAATTGCTTGCATGCAATAAAAGTACCTAAGACTCATTTGATGAAGAATTAAATGATAAAGATATTTCCCTGCTTGCTAGAAAATTCAAGAAGTTCATGAGAAACAAAAGAAGCTTCAAGGAAGAGAGATGGCAATGAAGATGCACCTACTTGCTTCGAGTGCAAAAAGAAGGGGCATCTAAAAAGAGATTATCCTTAACTAAGGAAAGAGAAGGAAAACAAGGAGCGACGCAAGAAATTTAAGAAAAATCCCAAGAAAGGTTACAAACGACATGGAGTGATCAGATTCAAGCGACTTTGATATAAACTCTGGATGAAGAATTAACATGCCTCAGACCAATGACTCTATAAGATGATGTAACACAACAAACTTATAAGCCGGGATGAAAAAAACAGCTTAAACGACAGTTTAAACATATGTAGCCCTCAACCACATTGACTCGTCGAAGTCAGGCTCATAAGCAGGTGTACCGCATAAACGCCGTTAAACCGACGCATAAGTGGCGTTAGATGTTTGTTTAAACGGTTCAATTGTAGACTTTTGTGTTATCCATGACTTTTTAGATTCATGCTATGAATTACAGTTGTTTATGTTGTTTATTTTGATATTTGACTATGAATTCAAGTTGTTTATGCTGTTTATTTGACATTTGGATGAAAAATTCATTGAATTTGATAATATTTGATCTATATTGTGAATACGTTATTATTTTATTTTGTTTATACTATTTCATTAAATAAGTAAATAAATATATAATGTTTTATTAATTTAAAAAATGCAAAACCGCATATCCCGTTTAATTTCCATTTAAACTCCCGCATACCGTTTAATCAGTGACCCATCGACTGAATACCGACTATCGCTTTTTGCAACCTTGCTTATAAGGAACTTTTAGATACTTCTCCTGAAGTTTTGAATCTCTCGAATAGTCTAAATTAGATAATAAAAAATTAGTTAAAGAGGTAAGCAAATTTGTTAGTGAAAAAATATAACCTTTCTGGAAAAGAAATTAATAGCCTTAAATTATACTATGATATGCTTGTAAATTTTCTTGCTAAATTTACTAAAGGAGTTCCCGCCATTAAAGTGGCATAAGTAGTTCATTATCTCATAACAAGTTACTTAGTCAACTTGGAGATAAAAAGGCTAATCACCATGGACCCAAAAGATGGATACTAACATATCTTAAAACTTGTTTTGTAGGTGGAGATAATGTAGCTCACGATAAATGAATTTACACTCTATCTCAAACAAGATTAACAATATCAAAGCATATTGGATCAAGAATGATGCCATCCTCAACCATTGTAGGAGAATGATGGAGGAAGCCAATGGATTATGGTTTCAAGATGCTCCAAATATATGATAGGAGACAATAAGCTATTTACCATCTTGGAATGCCAAAAAGGAGGATCAGTCACATTTAGGAACACCCACAAGCATTGTAAAAATCGGTCGACTAGACTGACTAGTCGGTCCGACTAGTCGATGCGGTGGGGTAGCCGACTCGACTAGGCATAGTCGGCCATTAATTGGTCAACCCAACTAATCAGCCGACTAATCGGCCTAGTCGGCCGATTACTCGGTCGACTTTTACATATAATTTTTTTATTTTTAATATTTTTGCTTTTTTAAAAAGCAAACTTACTCTAGTATACTTAATGTTATATTTAAAGTCAGCCACTTCTTCTGTTTCATTATTATAGTATAGAAAATGTACAAATCTATGCAAATACATAAGAATATATGTATAAAAAATGATTTATATATTTAAAATAATTAAAAAAAAATTCAAAAACCGACTATTGCCCGACAAAATCCGATTAGTAGCCTGACTGCTGATTAATCCTTAGTCAGTGACCCCACCGACCGAGTATCGACTACCGATTTCTGCAACCTTGCCCACAAGGGACATCTCGTAGGTATTGGATAATTTGGCAAGGGTAAAGCTACTTTTGATAACGTTTCTTTAGTTAGTGTTTTAAGGTATAACTTAGTATAGCTCAAGTATGTGATAATGGTTTTAATGTTTTGTTTTCATCTAGTTTCTTTTAATTGATTTATGAATCTACTAATGGACCCTTGCTAATTGGAAAAAAGTTTAAATATAATTGGGTTTTTATCACCTATGCCCCTTTTAGATCTTGCAATATCAGTTATGCCCCTCCCTTTTTGGAATATCATTTGTGCCCCTGACTTCTTGCACCATTATCATTTTTGCACTTCCATTAGTTTGGTCGTTAATGAGTTGAACTAAACCACGATTTATTCAAATCATGATGTGGTTAAGAGGGGCATAATTGTCAACCCTCCTTTCCTTTTTGTATACCTGCCCCTCCACCTGACATCCCCTTAGCCACTCTGCCCCAACCTCCTCCCCCAGCTCCTCCACAATATATGCCCCCACCTAAGCTTACAATTCATCGTCACCACCTAGTTCAATCAAAGTCTAGAGGATCATTAACGTTATCACCACATGTCTTCGTCACAAGCACACTTGGAGCATCTATGTTCTCAAAAAGTTGCTGCCACTTGCTGATTTAACCACTGATTACCAACCATCACGGGCCACACAACCCCACAACACCACTTTGAACCACATCAATATTGCCTTCAACCTAATGTCGGACTAGGAGGTCGGGGAAGGGGGTGGAGGAGGTAGGGAGTGGTGTTGGAGGTTGGGGGAGGGGGCACCCGAGGTGGTGGGGGGTGGCACTGGATGTTGAGGGAGGGGGGTGGCACTTAGGTTTATGCCATCCTAATGCCATATACTATGCCGACCTAGCGACATCTCCTAGAACTTTCTTCTAATACACATTTTTTTTGACGAACATGAATTAAATAATTTCCTTAAAATATCTTGGTATCATGTAAAAGATATAAGAGAACTTACTAAAGGGGAGAAAGAAAACCAATAAGGGGACAATGCTCCTTAAAACACTATGATTTAGCAAGGACTCATTGAAAAGGTGGAGGAAAATCTTTTTGATAATGACAAAAGGGGAGAGTTTTCTTGAAGCAAAAATTAAGGGAAATATAAGTATTGAAATAATATAAGATTAAAAAGATAAAAAACAAATATAGCTAATAAATAAATATAAGTTTTATTATTAACAAAAAGGAGAGATTGTTAGTGACTTAGATTTTGCTAATGATTTTGTTGTATATTTGTTTGTAGCTTCATTGACTTTTAGGGTAATAGAAACTCAATGATGGATATATATAATCTAAAGCTATAAACGATCAAAGCAAGGAAGCTTGAATTCTTAAGATACAACTCAAAGCATTGAGATTTGAAAAGCTTAATACTCGAATCCAAAAACTCATGCATTTACAGAGAAGATTTGAAGAGTATGGAGTTCAAAAACATGTAAAGAAGGCATATGGGCCTTTCTGCAAGATTTGCCAAGTTGGACGATTTATATAGTTTATATTTGTGTTGAAAAATAATATTATATATTTTGGATATTTTTTATCAGCTAGCAAAATTAAGTACGAATCATAAAAAAATCATATCATCACTTTTGTTGATGATTTGATCGATCAACTTGACACTATGATCGATCACTCCTGATCAATTTACTTCTAATCATTATTGATCAAACTTTGGCTACTGATTATGATATGATGATTGACCTTTTGATCCAGATAGATTACTCATGATCAACGTACTTTTGACTATGATCGATCAATTTTCAAGTTACATCTAAATGGTCATCTAACATTAAAAAATGATAGATCGATCGATCGATCACATGGTGTTGATTAATCGATCAGACGGGGGCCAAAAGCTACAGTTTGGGTTTCTCCTGAGTTCTAGATAGTAAAAAAAATTGTGATGATCTTGTATGGGACAAGATGCACTTTATAGACCCAACAAATGTTTTCCTATTTGGGTTAGGCATGCCTTCCGGACCTGTAGTGACAATCAACACAACCCCTCCTAAAGATAGTCCCCGAATGCACTGGATACCACCAGTTGACCCCACTGCATCTACTTTGAGTTCATCAACATGGGCCCAACTAACCACCTGTTTTGGCCTCCCAAGCCGTCCTCCGGACATTCTTCGATGGCCAAACCCACCATAGGGATATACTTAGCCTCCACATCCACCAAGGGACCCAACACTTTAATGATTGTAGCTCTCGCATCTTTGGACCTCATGCATGGCATCAAATTTTGCCTAAATTCAATCGAATTTCAATTGAACTTTGTTTGACATATGATCGAATTTGTCTGAAATGGTCGGAATTTTAACGTTTAGGGCTGCCGATAGAAGCATTGATGATCGAAATGGTCGAACTGTCAACTGAAATTTGATCGAATTTAGGTTGAAACGTCATTGATATGGTAACCAAGACCGGTATTTAAGGCCTTGACCTCATGCTCATCGTCCCAAGATCGCCACCTTCCTCTTGAGGAGCACCCTTTGTGCTTCTGTCATGGCCTTCCATAACGAAAGCAGATGGCCTCGGGTTGCTCGCAAGCCTAGACAATGTGGTCCTTCGTGCTGCATGGGTGACACCAAATTACCTTATACTCCTTGGCATCCAAAGTTGTGCTTGGTCTCCATCATCTAGGACGCCTCCATTCGCCATTCGTACTCTTCCGACAATTCATTCTCCATGGGTTCCTCGATCACGGTGTTTGATGCCAAGGTTACTCCACCACCATCAATTGGCTCCTTCTCAAGGGATCAAGCACCAGTTGCCTTCTTGAGAGAGGGTGTCCCAGTCTGGAAACCTAATCCTATGAAAATCTTTGCAATAGTTCTATAGTTAGTCCTTTATTGAAATGCTATGAGTTGCAAAGATTTAATTCGTAAGTTATAATTTGGTCACTATATATACATATATATGGTTTTTTCAGGGGTTTGATAGTCGTCTAGCTAGTTAGGAGCTATTTTTTCTACCAACCGTTGAAGTCTAATGATTTAGGTGCCTCTTGTTCATTTCCTTCACACTTTGTAGGGGAGGATTGCATATAGATGTTATCTAACTATTTGAGAAATTTCTTGAGATTTATAACTAAAATGGAGAAGCCTTCTCCCACTATAAGTGGGGTTGGCTACATGAATTCTTGCTTAAATCCACGTTGAAAGATTCGACTTTTTTTACGCTGGCTGCTGACTACCTAACGCAACCCTCACAAGGGGGGATTTGAACCCTGGTCTTTTCGGTGGTAGGCACACTGTACTACCACCAGACCATTTAAGTGGGTACTTACACGAATAATACGCAACAAAAAATACAGCTGAGGAAAGCCGTTAATGCAGACCATGTGACCATATATTGCAAATGGAGTTGACCATTATTTATATAGCAGAGCATAACATTGGCTGATGATGTGAGAGATTGTCACATGAGGATTTATCAGGAATTTGAAGATTCAAATTCAAAATGCACAGTTGTAAAAATGAATGCAAAGTAGATGCACGGGAGACAAAGGATTTCAAACTCAAGCACGAGAAGAAAATCCGACTTGAAAATTTATCAAAGGTTGCCTGGCAAACCTCTTAAGACAACTCAAAAAGAGTGCGAAGAATTTCAGATATTAAAAACACAAACTTACATTTATCAAAATCAGAATTTGAGGCACATGCTTCAACATAGATGTTATGCTGGATGCACCAATCCAAACAAGATTTCCTAATCTCCCACGTGCCTTTTCCTCTCCCAACAAACTGCTACCCTCAATGTCATGAATTCCAAAATCTATGAACTCTGAGTGAGGATTGCTTGATGATTCTCCACGTTTCTTGAAGTATCAATGTCCATGTCCCAAGCATTTAATGCCAAAAAGATGCTAGATTTATAACTAATACATTTTAGTTACTTTTATATACATATCGTGTTTCCTTCGGCATGAAGATTTCGTTGAGAGCTTGGCGAACCTCGTTGCTGGCGGTTTAACATAGACAATAGACCTGAAAATGAGATGCAAGAATATGTATGCATGTGACTACACCATCCACAGTTTTGCTTGATCCATGTTCCTCCTATAGGGTAGGACTGGAGGGATACCTTAGAGAGGGGATAAAAGTCATTACGTGGTCATAATACCACCTTAGAGAGAGAATCAAAAGTCATTACATGGTCCTGATGCTACGTGTAATGTTTATGCTAGTTTTTTTCACGTGTTTGGTGCATCTAGTGTAATATTTTCTTTACATATAATTATCTTGTTTTTTTCCCATTAATTGTTGTCCTGGTTAAGGTTATTAAAATGAATTATTCACCGTATTTTCCTGTACAATTTTTTCTAGTTTGTTATCTGACATTAGGGTTTTTATTTGAAACTTAGGTGTTGTTTGTCTGCACCGCCAATGTAGTGGAGATGATACCAAACCCTCTCCTGGATAGAATGGAAGTCATTGCCCTTGCTGGCTACATAACTGATGAGAAGATGCATATTGCAAGGGATTACTTAGAGAGGACCACTAGAGAGGCTTGTGGCATCAAGCCAGATCAAGTAAGAGTTGATATTTTTGTTTTACGTATTGTGAGTCGCTCCTTTTTTGATATTTTTTTGTAACTTTTTCACTTTTAAGATCTTCCTTTTTACACCTGGTTATATAATTTAAGAAAAATATCTCGGGATTAGGAAAGTGTTCAGAACTTGTATCAGTAATGTAATAGCCAGGGTCGAACAAACAGTCTGACATTGAAAATGTTGAAGTCAAACGGCCAATGACTGGTTGGGCTTGTGATAGATTTATTCCATTTGGTTTAAAGTTGAACACTTTTTCATGGAGTTCGAGCCCACGGATTGAGATTTTTCCTGTTCTTTTTAGACGATCTTGGGACATCGCAGTTCAATAGAAGTCAACATCTGAGCGAATAATGAGAACATGATTTTTTACGCTTGTGTCCCTCCAACATCCATTATGCTATATGGATTTGAATGTTGGCCTGTGAACCATAGACATGTGCAAAGAATGGTAGCGGAAGAAGTGAAAATGTTGAGGTGGATGTGTTGACGTGCACGTAATGATCTGATTCGGAATGATGCAATCAGAAGGAAAGCTGATGCAGCTCCGATTGAGGATAAGATGCGAGAAAACCACTTAAGGTGGTTTGTCCATTTGCAAAGGAGGTCAGTTGATGCTCCGATTAGGAAATGCGAGTTTTGGGATTGTCTAGCCGGCTAAGAGAGGGCGATGAAGGTCCAAGAAGTGTTGGAATGGGAGAATTGATCTCAGTCTTTTAGACCTAAGCCCGGGAATGACCCAAGATAGATCTAAATGAAGGCAAAGAATCCATGTAGCCGACCCTACTTAATGTGGGAAAAGGCTTTGTTGTTGTTGTGTCCCTCCAAGATCCTGCAATTACAGTTATGTCCCTACCTTTTTTCAATAACTCTTGTGTCCTTGTATTCTTACAAAATTTACAGTGCCGCCCTTTGTTATAACACTTATGCCCCTATATTACATTGAAGGAAGAGCAGTATTATGAATTTTGTAAGAATACATGGACACATGTGTTATTGCAAAAAGGTAAGGGTATAGCTGTAATTTCAGGATCTCGGAGTGCAATAAATTTGCAGTGAGCACCATTACTTGGGGCTCTACCCTTCGTTTTGCTTAAAAAAAGGGGTATAGCTGTAATTGCAGAATCTCGGAGTGCGCAAGTGTAGAATCCCCATGAGAAAAATACGGCTACATCTTATGGAAATCATGAAGTGGGTATAGACTGTTTGCATCTAAACTTTGCCAATTAGCTTAGAGTTGATACTTGTACGGGTACAATGTAGATTTGCCCACATCATTTAAAAGTCACTTGGGGAGGACACCTTAGCGTGTTTCCCTCTTTTGGGCTAAAAAGAAGTTAGTTTTTTATTATGGAGAAACTATTATGTATTCGGTAGATATCTATAATTACTGCATGTTTATCATGATAACATTGATATAACAATTAACACTTGTAAATAGGACTTTGCGTTCTTATTGATGTTTTGCTTAGAGATTACTGGTGGGCCAGTGTCTTAATTGTTATTGTGATACCATTCCAAGTTTCCTAATTTTATGATTTATGAACTGATGACACAGTGCTACTATAGCAGTACTAATATTCTTCTAGAAGCATTATAAATATTAACAATCACGAAATTGCCATGTTCCGGGCTGTGAGTTAGAAGCATAAATATACCTGTGGTAGGACCAATCAGTTATTCTCCTACTTCCATGTATATCTCGTAATCTCTATCAGGCCCTTGTGACTGTATTGAACATAAATCAGAAATTTGATTCCTTGAATCTCTAGGAATTATATTTGTAGGGTTCACTATTTTTTTAAACAATGTTTGTTATATGTATAGACATATATTTTCCTTTTCATTCCTCCTTGCTTTCCTAACATATAATGGTGCCAATGTTATATAGCTTTTTTAGACAAGTCTAACATCTATGGGAAAACCTCCAAGAAGATATCTCTCACCTATATCATTATGTTTAGGTTGAAGTTACTGATGCGGCTCTCCTCGCACTAATAGAAAATTACTGCCGGGAAGCAGGTGTACGGAATCTTCAGAAACACATTGAGAAAATATATCGCAAGGTTACTTCACGATCTAATTAATAAAAGCATGGTTTATGTAAATATTAACTGTTACATGCTTGCTCCTGCTTTCATTATTACACAGTTTTATGGAGATTCAGAGTATTTGCCACGAGGATTATTTAACATCTTGTGTCATGTCTATGCAATTTTAGTCACACCATACCTTCACTTTGCACATTTGTTTACACTGCACATTTGATTACACAGTTTAGATACATAAAATAATAAGCTCTCATTTTTAAATTCCATTTTCATATCTTTTTCTTAAAAAATGAATTCTTTTGAGGTATAAAACCGTTTTTTCTTCACAAGCAATGTGAAATAAATACCCTGTATTTTATGCATTGATTCAATCGTAATAAAAATTGTTACATAAAATTAGGGTTGCTAATCGAACTGAACATGTTCATATTCGATTATAGTTGTTCGATAACAGTTCGGAAAATGTTCGTTCGTTTCTAAATGAACTGAACATGAACTTCAAATTTTAGCCGAACATGAACATAACATATGTTCGTTCGATAAAAGTTCGAGTTCGATATATGTATATATATGTGTATTTGTATGTGTAATTTCGTATTACTTCGTATTTATACACATGATAAATTTCGAGATTAAAGAAATTGTGGTATTTATTGGGTTTTGTACCACTTTAATTTGAATAATTTCTTATTTTTATTGCTAATCGAACCTTATTATCGAACTCAAGTTTCGAACTTGTTCAAATAAACTAGTTTTAGTTAAAGTTAAATTGTCAATGAACTATTGTCGAACCGAACTCGAACGTTCGTTTTCTAAGCGAACTTGAACTCAAACATATTCTATCGAACATTTATCGAACCCACTCGAACTCGAACTTTCGAACTTCCTTATCGAACCCAACTCGAACATAGGTTTTTGTTGGAAGAAATGAAAGAGAGGACATTTTTATTCCAGGAAACCCTAGGTTCTCTTATATAGAGGAAGCCTATGGGTAAATTACATAAGATGGAACAACGAAAATAAGCATGACATATAAGTACATAAATACTAGAACTCTACACTCCCCCTCAATATATAGCATAGACGTCAATCATGCTCGTCTTGGAAGAACATTTCTGAAACGGCCCTCTGAGCAACGGCTTAGTAAAAATATATGCAGTCTGCTCTCCTGAACTAACATGGGAAGTAGAAATCAACCCCTTATGAATCACATCCCTGGTATAGTGGCAGTCTACCTCAATATGCTTCGTCCTTTCATGAAATGCGGGATTATTAGCAATAAATAATGCTGCTTGATTATCACATTGTAACTCCATGGGTAATGGTACATCTATATGCAGATCTGCTAATACGGCTTGAACCCACATCATCTCCGTACTTGCCTGTGCCATGGCTCTGTACTTAAATTCAACACTAGATCTAGCCACCACTGTCTGTTTCTTGCTTTTCCAAGAAACTAACTGCCAACAAACACTGCGAAACCTGAGGTAGATTTCCGGTCTCTAGGACATCCTGTATAATCTGCATCAGCACAAGCAGAGATAGAAAGATTTGTTTCTTTCCTGAACAACAATCCTGCACCCGGAGACGACTTTAGATATCTTAGTATCATATATACATCATCCATGTGTATCTGTCTGGGCTGTTCCATGAACTGACTCACCCGACTAACTGCAAAAGCAATGTCAGGTCTGGTGATAGTACTATAGAGAAGTTTTTCCACCATTTCTTTATATCTACTTTTATCAACTTCCTCTGTATCATCTCCATATAGCTTCATACTAGGATCGATGAGAGTAGTAGAGGGTCGACACCCGATCATACTCGTCTCAACAAGCATATATGTAATGTATTTTCTTTGGGTCATCACAAGATCCTGCGCATTCCTCGCAAACTCCAATCTCAGAAAGCATCGTAGAGTACCAAGATCCTTCGTCACAAACTGATAGCCTAAAAATGCTTTTGCCATCTTTATCCCCTGCGTCACAAACTGATAGCCTAAAAATGTTTTTGCCATCTTTATCCCCTGCATGTCATCTCCCGTAACAAGTATATCATCAACATATACCATAATAACAACAGTACCTCTGGGAGTCTTCTGAACAAACAAAGAGTGGTCAACATTTGATCTTATGAACCCTTGCTTCTGGATGAGATCTGAAAGCTTCTGAAACCATGCCCGCGGACTTTGTTTAAGACCATATATGGCCTTGTGAAGTCTACACACCATATGACACTCCCCCTCAGCAGCAAACCCCGAAGGCTGTTGCATGTAGACTTCTTCCTGCAGATCTCCATCTAAAAAGGTATTTTTAACATCAAGCTGGAATAAGGGCCAATCACGTACCATTGCGACTGACAGAAGAACACGTAGAGTTGAATGACGGGCCACCAGGGAAAAATGTCCATATAATCTACGCCATAGGTCTGAGTGAATCCACGAGGCACTAGTCTTGCTTTGTAGCGATCAAGGCTGCCATCCACATTATATTTGACAGTAAAGACCCATTTACAACTGACCACAGAAGCTCCTGGGGGAGCATCAACCAAGCTCCATGTACCACAAGATCGCAATGCAACCATTTCCTCTTCCATGGCTAACCGCCAATTGTTGTCTTTCAAGGCATCCCGATAGTTCCGTGGTATCTCCACGGTAGATAGGGCAATAGCAAATATCTGGAAATCACCAGTGAGGCGATGAAATGAAACCTGTGAAGCAAGTGGATAAGAGGCACACGTCCGCTTGGATTTCCTCAAGGCAATGGGTACATCCAAATCATCAGCATTGTCCACCTGTACATCATTGTCCTGCACTTGTGCATTGTCAGTTCCATCATTACTAATATCACCTGGACATACCTGGGGCGTGGTGGATGAATGACGGCCTCCATGAGCAGGATTCGGACGACGAGTATAAAATTTCGGTAGAGGTGGTACTGGCGGTGGTGGAGGTGGTGGTGATGATGGTGACCGTGGTGGCAAAACATGATTAGGTATGTGATCAGACTGACATACAAGAGGAGGTAGCAGGTAAATGTCATCATCGGTAGTGGAAGGAGTCATCCTGTCACCTGTAGGCGAGAAATACATGAGATTTTCAAACTTCAAAGAAGGTGACATCAACACTGACATAATATCTGTTATTCACAGGATCATAGCATCGATAGCCCTTTTGAGTACGAGAGTACCCCAGAAACACACACTTGACAGCCCTAGGTGAGAGCTTGTCAATCCCTGGAGTGAGGTGATAGATAAACACAACTGAACAAAAAACACGAGGAGTTAGTGAGAACAATTCCCTGTCAGGAAAGACAACAGATAAAGGAACTTTCTCACCCAACACAGAAGATGGCATACGATTGTTCAGATAACCCGCCATAAGAACAACATCACCCCATAAAGACATAGGAGCACAACTATGAATGAGTAAAGTCCGAGCCACATCAAGGAGATGGCGATGTTTTCTCTCTGCAACACCGTTCTGTTGAGACGTGTAGGCACAAGTTGTTTGATGAATAATGCCACAAAACAAGAAGAAATGGGACAGAGCACGAGTGCAAAATTCTAATGCATTATCTGTGCGTACAATCTTCACATTAGAGGAAAAACATTCTGAATTTCATTGATAAGATATTTGATTACATCTCCCGCTTCAGATTTATTTTTCAATAAAAAGACCCAAGACAATCTAGAGAAATCATTGACGACCACTAGGTAAAATCTGTGTCCCTGGTGATCAGTACACGACTCAGACCCCAAATGTCAACATGTAATAACTCAAAAGGGGAGCGACTGCTCCTAGACTCACGACGAGGGAAAGTAGACCTATGATGCTTTCCCAACTGACATGCTTCACATTGGAAAGAATACTTCGGTGAAATCTGGGGCAAGATATGACACAACTTCTGAAGAGGAAGATGACCAAAACGCAGATGCCAGGTAAAGGGAGAAGCAGATCCACTGGACTGAGATGAGACACCCGCATAGGAGGTGCGAACCAACCGATAAAGACCATCTTGCTCACAGCCACTGTCAATCACCCTGCCCGTTAGAATGTCCTGAAAAATAAGAGATGATGGGTCAAATATAGGTCGACAATGCAAATCCTTTGTAAGCTGACTAATAGAAAGTAAGTTCATCGAGAAATCTGGAGCATGCAAAACATTCAACAGGCGAATGGATGGTGTCAAACTGATCTCCCCCTGTCCAATGATGGGGGAATGAGTCCCATCTGCTATTACTACCGATCTCCCTGGGGAAACCTCCCTGTAGGATGTAAACTTATCTCTGTCCCGACAGAGATGATGTGTCGCACCGGAGTCCATGATCCATTCCGAAACATCAGAACTGTGACAAGATGTGAAGGCATATATGCTACCTGATGTGGTTGCCGTGGCTGACGTGGCGGCAGAGGTTGAAGTTGCGATGTCTAAGTGTCCTCCTGGTGAATCAGTAGTGGCAGGAGACATGATATCCCGTAGTCTGGCGACAAGATCCTCAAACCGCTGGTCTGAAGTAGATGGTGATGTGGGCACAGCATGCTCGGCTACACGGACAGATGCAGGAAAATCATGCTTAGAATAGCATGTATCTTCCGCATGACCTGGGCGATGACAGAAGGTGCATGGCTGACGGAAGCGGCCACCTCGACCACGAGGTCCACGTCCACGAAAAGAAGAGGGGACACCTTTGCCTCGGGAAGCAGCCATCGCTGAACGAGGTGGCATAGACGCTGAAGAAGAAACCGAAATTCAGTTGAGTCGTCGATAATAGTAGCATCAGCCAGTATCTGCGAGCGAGCCGCATCATACTCCGGGTCTAGGGCTGCTAGTAAGACCCCCACCATTGTAGCATTCCGGAACGTCTTCTGCTGCTCAGGGGTCGCCGTCAGTGGAATGATACTGTAAAGCTTCTCAAACATCCCCCATAGGGATGTATACAACGAATTCAGTGGTCGTCCATTCTGTTTGACAGTAAAGATGTCATGCTGAAGTTGGAGGATCTTGGTCTCGTTCCTCATCTGCGAGTACATCGTAGCAAGAATATCCCACATGGCCTTAGCCATGGGCTGATGTAATGTAGGACATCATTGGCAATCTCCATTGTCAGAGTGCCAGAAAGCCGGACCTTGGCATACGAATCATCAGCCTCCCATGAGGCGTAAAACCCCGTCCTCTCCGTCGGCTCATCTTCGGTAAGAATGTGCTTCTTACCGTTGGACTTCATGAGGCTCATGAACTGCATCGTCCAGAGCTCGTAATTCGTCTCATCCATCTTGACTATTGGCGTTGGACCTTTGAAGGCGCCAATGGAGGGCATATCAACCTTTTTTTCTGACATAGTTGGCGGAGACAATGAACTAGGGTTTGTGGACCAATGAAGAATCGTCTACATAAACATGTGGGGATATGAGTGCATATGTAGACTTATGCACTCATACCCATGAAGAAAGAGCCGGCGACGAGTTGGGGAAAAGGGGCCGTGCACGGCATCCTTGGTGAGGAGGAGAGGCGGCAGGGTGGAGGAGAGGCGACGGGGAGGAGGATAGGTGGCGGAGAGGAGGAAAGGCGGCGGGGATGGGGTGGGCGGCGGGGATGAGAGGGGCGGCTAGGGTTTAGGGTGGATGCTCTGATATCATGTTGGAAGAAATGAAAGAGAGGACATGTTTATTCCGGGGAACCCTAGGCTCTCTCTTATATAGAGGAAGCCTATGGGTAAATTATATAAGATGGACCAATGAAAATAAGCATGACACATAAGTACGTAAATACTAAAAATATCTCTACAGTTCTTTCGTTACAATTCAGTTCGATTAGCAGCCCTACATAAAATACCCTAGAAAGCTATTTAATAGTTTCATAAAGTCTCTTTGAGACTATGCATGTTGACTTAGTTAGAAGAGCATTACTAGTAATGAATAGAAGAACAATAAATTTGGTGATTCCTTTATAGAATCGTGGTAACATAAAAGATACTTTCAACTGCTGAAATTTATCCCTTGTTCCAAGTCTGTTGTGGATTTTGAATCTCATCATTGTCACCGTTTTTTTATGTCTGATAGATTGCCCTGAAACTTGTCCGCCAAGGGGTTACAAATGGATCAGCCTCTGATGTATGTTCTGTGACTGAAATTATGGGCGGTAACTCTGAGGGAAATCCCGCTGATCTATCCAGTAAAGTTACAGAAAATCTGCAAGTTCATGACGAAAATGATACCATGGGAATCCAAGCAGAGGAAGCTGTCATAGCAGATGATGTTGCCCTTTCTCATGAGCATGGTGCTGAACCATTGATAGAGGCAGAGATAGTTGGGGCTGTGACATCACCTTATCAAGCCGAGCCTGATAAAGTTCTTCCTGAGGTCTGGTATAGTTAGTTATTTACTTTATTGTTATGAATTTTTCTACTGCCTATTGTTTTGGATAAACGTCATAGTTCATGTTTGTTTTTAAATTATTCTTGTACTTATGCATGGCTTTCAACAATTAGAACTGCAGAGCTAGATGTTATATTTTATGTACTTCCATCCATGTACCTTTTGTACTCAAATTCGTTAAAGATACTTGAAGAAAATACTAGATTAAGCTGAGTAGTTGAACCAGTCATGCCTTGCACTTCGGTTGTAGTTACTTGAGAGGCTAAAATGATGCATAGTTTTAATGAGATTTTAAAATGAATCGCTACTGGGCCAATCTCCTACTTGTGGCATGGTTGTTTACCTTTTCATAACTTGTGCGGTGTCCTTCCTCTAATCACACTTCAATCCAGCTTCCAATGTGAGACATGCCAACTTGGAAGCATCATCATAGTAGCTTTTCAAGTTGTAGGGGTTGCAGTTGTAGTTCCTTATGTGAGCTTGTTCGTTTTGACATTTAAGGTCTCAACTGTGTTCCTGATCATAAAGAGCACCGTTTTTACCTTATGGTTGTTGACCATTTTCCTGCCACTGTCAAGTATGTGTATTGTGGTAATGCACTAAAGTTTTTTATTAGCCACTTATCTTTTTTTTCAACTTTAAATGGGATTTTAAATCCGACATATTGCGTTTATGCCTCAGCAGAATGATGTTTCTGAACGGAAACATAGGCATCTCTTGATTGCCACAGAACTCTCTTGAAATAGAGTCATGCTCCTAACTCCTCTTGGGGAGATATTATTCTTATTGCATTCTACCTAATTAATTGCATGCCCTCTATTGTCTTAGAAAATATGTTTCTTTTTGGATTACGTTTCCCGATAAGGATTTCTTCTCTCTAATGCATTATGTCTTTGGTTGTGCTACATTTTCTTATCATTTGATTCCTAGTCAAGGCATGCTGTCACCTTGATCAATCAAGTGCATTTTTGTGGGATATTCTTGTCTTCTTGATCGACCAAATGCATTTTTGTTGGATATTCTTGGTCCTAAAAGGAGTACCGATGCTTTGGTCTTGTCAAGTGACAATACTAGTGCTAACATCATGTTCTTCGAGTTTGTCATGTATTTCACTTACACATGCGATATGATGACTTCATTTCAGTGTGACACTGAGGTTTACCTGCCAACTCCGCCTCTTGCTCTGTCTCTGCCTATGTTGGTTGACCTTACTTACGGAGATCCAAAGTTAAAGAACAACCTACTCATGTGCCTTCCTGATCACCCTAGGTAAATAGTGAACACTTAATTTCTATTGATGTCATAATTGATGTTTCTGTTCACCAAGGTAATACTATATAACGTGATGATGCGGTTGAGCCGTGGATTGTGGTTCAACAGGATGGTCCCTATGATCTCTCTTAGGATCTTACTCTACCCGTTACACTTCGGAAGCGTCGACACACATGTGCCACATACTCTAATCATCTCCCTCGATCATATCTTAGAGGATTGCAAGAAGTTTATGGTGGGATTATTGATTGTTGTTGTTTTACTTACACATTAAGTTGCAGTACGAGATAGCTAGTGGCATCGAGATCTAGAAGAGGAGATGGCATCATTGCCGTTAAGAGGCATCTGGACCTTGATCACTACCCTTACTAGGGCCTTTGTGGTTGGATGCAAGTAGGTTTTCACAGTGAAGCATCAGACAATTGTTAGCATGGATCGTTAAAAACCAAACATATGTGTGGACTATTAGGACACCTTCTCTCCTTTGTCATGTCAACTCTTGAGATTCTCCTCTCTATTGTGGTCGTTAGAGATGACTGTTGTTTCAAACTCTATGCCGGGGACGTTTTTCTATATGGAGCTTTGCAGACCGCAACCTCTTGGGTTTGTTGTTGAGGGGAGAGTGTCAAAACATATGCAGGTTACATAAGGTTATTTATCAAGCAAAAACCAAGAGCATGGTTCCAGAAGTTCTCAGATCTGATAGAGCAACAAGCTTTCACCAGAACAACTGTAGATCATTCACTATTCATACATATGACACCGAGAGGTATTGTCTTCACGTTGGTGTACATAGATTGTATCATTATTGCCTGAGATAACATGGAGGACATTAGCGAGACAAAAGAATTTCATAGGTATCAATTTATTACTATGGACCTTTGGGATTTTCGATACTTCCTTGGCCTAGAGTTTGCTAGAATCTACAAATTACATGCAATGAGGCACATAATGTACGCGATTAATCTTCTTCTAATAGTACACTATCCGACCTACTACTATTCCTATGGATCCTAATACGAAGCTATATGATGATACATAATAGGTTGAGAAGAAGAGGTACACGGTGCTCGTTGGGAGGCTTCTTTATGTGACCATAACCATACTAGATATCTGCTTTGCTTTGAGCGAAGTTAGCCAGTTCATGGAGTAGCCACTATAGGCTCACTTGGATTCCCTCACAGATTCTCAGGTACCTAAAGTCCTCACTAGGTACATGGTTGCTCTTCGACAATGGGACATCTCTTGGTATAATATGTCGTGCAGATGCAGACTATGCTTGTTTTCCTTAAGACAAAAACTCAACCACGCGTTTTGTCGTATTTATTGGTAGCTATCTCGTCTCGTGGAAAAGCAAGAAGCGGACTTTTGTGTCCAGAACGAGTGTTGAATCTAACTATATGATCATGGCTCATGTTCGTTGAGATGTGGGTTATGTCAGGTTTAGCTGATGTAACAGTTATGGTACATCTTCCTATGCATCTTTTATGTAGTAATCGGATAGCTTTATTCATTGTCTACATTTCTGCTTTACATGTGCGAACCAAGCTCATTGAGATAGATTGTCGCAACACCTAGGTTAGGGTGTGTGTGAACATATCTGGGCCATCTAGTTGGCTAGGAACAACATTATCTTCAACATGGCCTTAAATTTCAACGAAATTTGACTGAAATTCTCCGAAATTTCCATTTCTTTAGCTCACCGAAATTGAAACGCTCCCTCATTTCTTTTTCCAAGATTTCAACGAAATATCATCGAAATGTCAGCGAAATTTCATCGAAATTACATGTCATTTCGGAGAAACAATAAAAATAAGGGAATCTATCCTTCGTTTTCATCGAAATTTGCATATATTAATGAATTTTACTTGTTTATTCGCCAATGCGTTGAGTTGTTAGAGTACTTTACATTGTTTAAAAAGGTTTCTTTAGTTAGTTTGTATATTTTATATCTAAATCCAAATCAAATCAGTTAGACACAAGATTTACGAGTTAAATTAAAGTTCTAACTGAAGATATTTATATTTTTTATTTTTTCTTTATTTTAATATGTGTTTTAATTAGTAGTTATCATATTTGTCGCCGCATTCTTATTAAAGAGGTGCTCACATGTCACCATTCTCTTCTTGCTTAAGAGGAGAAACCAATGACTTCTAATTACAGTTCCAAATCTGATTCTGGTTCTGAGCAGAATACTACTTTTTTGACTATTGGGCCGATGTGATGGAAATTTAATGTAATATTATAATATTTATGCTTTTATAGTTATATGTAATATGCTGACCGTCCTTTTCCTTTTTTGTGTAGCCCAATTTAGCAACTTCCTTTTATCTCTATTGTTCCTTTCTATATAAAGAGAGCTCATAATAAAACAAGTTTCTTTGTCCCATCTCAATAATTACATGAGGAAATTATAGTTGCTATTGGCATAAAGGATAGTTATTCATATTTGATATTTGATGTACTCATATTTTATAATTTCATCTATGCCAAAATGTTAGATAATATAAAAGGTTGGATACTTTTTCCAAGAAAACAATGCACAAATAAAGATGGAAATAAAAGCTTTATATGACCTAGAAATTTAATTGGCTATGAGTTGGATGATATATGAACTCAACCATGACCGGTCTCAAGCTCGGGTAAATGAGGAGGGTTGCGTTAGGTAGCAGACAACCAGCGTAAAACAGTCGGAGTCAACTTCCTAAATATATATTTTTTTAAAAAATACTATTTAGGAAGTTTCCTCATGACAATCGGATCTTTTCAACATGGATTTAAGCAAACATACATATTTTGTTGGGGCGTTCCGTACCTGCGACGCGTTGCATCGCCCGAATGCAATGAAAAATTGGTAAGGGCTGCTACATCGCAGCCTGGATGTAGTTCAAAATTTACAAGGGTTCTCGCATGAGGAACGCATGCGGGTAATTAAGCTAGTTCCGCTGCATCACCGCTTGGATGCAGTCCAAAATTTACAAGGTTTTCGCATAATGGATGCATGCGAGTAAAGAAGTTAGTCCAAAAGAGATTGCAAAGGAAGTTGCGAATTGATAGTTGGAATGTTGGCACTTTAACTGCAAAATTGACGGAGATAGTGGATACGATGGAAAGAAGGAAGATTCATATACTATGTCTTCAAGAGACTAAATGGGTTGGAGAGAAAGCAAGGGAGATCGAGAAGACATGCTTTAAACTTTGGTATTCAGGTAAAAATAAGGGTAGAAATGATGTTGGAGTGGTTGTTCATAAGGATTTGAATGATTGTGTGGTTGAGGTGCAAAGATTAGGGGATCGGATTATTTTGCTAAAATTGGTGCTTGAAGAAGAAATTCTAAATATCATCTCAGTTTATGCACTACAAATTGGTTTAGATGAAAGGACTAAACAAGTTTTTTGGGAGGATCTAGATAAGATTTTACAAGGAATCCCACAAAGAGAGGTGATTTGCATAAGTGGAGATCTTAATGGACATATGTGGAAAAGATGCTTCAGGGTATGTTAGTGTTCATGGAGGACATGTTTTTGGGGATATAAATGAAGAGGGAAAAGTCATTATGGATTTTGTAATGGCATATGATCTTTTCATAGCAAATACTCTCTTCAAGAAGAGGGGGGAGCATTTAGTTACTTATAAAAGTGGGCCAACTAGAACACAGATATATTACTTTGCGTTGAAGAGAAGAGATCGATTGTGTTGTAAATACTGCAAAGTAATCCCAGAAGATGGTTTGACAACACAACATCGCTTGTTAGTCTTGGATGTGCAAATAAAAGGCCTGATAAAGAAAAGGAGGGTTCCTAAGATCACTAGAACTAGATGGTGGAATCTTCTGCTGAAGTAATCGGGCTTCAAGGAGATGGTTTTAGAAGACTTATCTTGGGATTGTAGCGGAAGTGCAAACGAGATGTGGGAGACAGTAGCATCTTGTATCCGAAAGGTAAGCCAAAGAGATAATAGGCGAGTCGAAGGGAGGAGCTCCAGGTCAAAAGGAAGCTTGGTGGTGGAGTGAAGGGGTGCAAGAGAAACTAAAAATTAAAAGAGCATGCTTTATCTAAGGATAGAACAACGGAAACTGTCACACACTACAAAATAGCGAAGAAGGAAGTAAAGAAGGCTGTAAGCGAAGCTAAGTCAAAAGCTTATGAAGTTTTCTATAAAAATCTCGACTCTAAGGAGGGCCAGAAGGATATATTCAGGTTGCCCAAAGCAAGAGAAAGAAAGACCAAAGATCTTTCTCAAGTGAGATGCATTAAGGATGGGGAAGGTCACGCGCTTGTTACTCAGAAGGACATAGAGACTAGATGGGAGTAGTACTTCCATAAACTTTTCATTGGGGAAGGAAATAGATCACTTTGGGTGATCTAGCTTATAGTGAAAGTTACTTGAATCGTGCACGTTATAGACGAATACAAAGAAAAGAAGTAGAGGAGGCTTTGAAGGTTATGAGACTTGGGAAAGGTGTAGGTCCGGATGACATCCCTGTAGAAGTATGGAGAGTTTTAAGTGAGCGCGGTTTGACTTGGCTTACGAATCTATTCAATGTTATTTGACGAATCAAGAAAATACCTGAAGATTGGAGTATCGTGGTGCCTCTTTATAAGAATAAAGGAGACATTCAAAATTGTTCAAATTACAAAGGTATCAAGCTGATGAGTCACACTATGAAAATTTGGGAACGCGTGATCAAAAGAAGGCTAAGGAAAGTTCCAACGTAAAAGAAAATCAATTCGGATTCATGCCAGGTCACTCAACTATTAAAGCCATCCATTTGTTGAGGAGAACAATGGAGATTTATAGAGCTAAAAGGAAGAACCTCCATATAATGTTTATTGATTTGGGGAAGGCTTATGATTCTGTCCCACGAGAGATATTGTGGAGAGTTTTGGAGAAGAGACAAGTACCTGTCCTGTTGGGAAAATAGAAGAACTTGTTTATTCACCAGCCCTAGGCTCTCTTATATAGGAGAGTAGCCTATGGGTAAATTACATAAAGAGTACGACAGGAATGGAAAATATTGAAAGACTACATACAACAACAACAAAGCCTTTTCCCACAATTAAGTAGGGTCGGCTACATGGATTCTTCGCCTCCATTCAGATCAATCTTGGGTCAATCTTGGTTTTATATCCAAAAACTAAGATCCCTTCGTATAGTCTCTTTCCAACACTTCTTGGGTCGTCCTCGCCCTCTCTTAGCCGGCTCAACATCCCAACACTCGCATCTCCTAACCGGTGCATCAGTTGACCTTCTTTGCAGATGAACAAACCATCTTAAGCGGTTTTCTCGCATCTTATCCTCGATCGGAGCTACACCAACTTTCTTTCTGATTGCATCATTCCGA
Organism: Ottelia alismoides; assembly: GCA_037367405.1. NCBI lineage: Eukaryota > Viridiplantae > Streptophyta > Magnoliopsida > Alismatales > Hydrocharitaceae > Ottelia > Ottelia alismoides. The sequence continues at coordinate 524,155 of JAZKJV010001524.1, read as the reverse complement.
ATCCGATCTTTACGTGTATGTTCACACATCCATCTTAGCATTTTCATTTCTGCTACAGCCATTCTCTGCACATGTCTATGGTTCACAGGCCAACATTCAGAACCATAAAGCATAGCATGTCTCACGGCTGCTTTGTAAAACTTTCCTTTAATTTTTAAAGGAATTTTCTTATCACAGAGAACAACGGAGGCTCCTCTCCACTTTAGCCAGCCTGCATTTATTCTATCAGTAACATCTCCGTCAATTTCCCCATCATGTTGCAAAATAGATCCCAGATATCTATAAGAATCTCTCTTCTGAATGTTATCGTCACCAATCTTCACCTCGATTCCTTCACCATTGCTTCCATCAAAGGTGCATTCCATATATTCCGTCTTAGCCCTACTTATACGAAAACCTTTAGTCTCCAATGCATGTCTCCAAACCTCAAGCTTCTCATTTACTCCATCTCTAGTCTCGTCAATCAACACAATATCATCAGCAAATAACATACACTAAGGTAACTCATCCCGAATGTGACTTGTCAACTCGTCCATAATCAAAGTAAAAAGAAATGAACTCAAAGCTGAACCTTGATGTAAACCAATGTTAATATCAAAATAGTCAGTCTTCCCCGTCGGGGTCCTTACACAAGATAAAGCCCTATTATACATATCCTTTATGAGATTAATGTATAGGACATGTACTTGTCTCTTCTCCAAAACTCTCCACAGTATCTCTCGTGGGACGGAATCATAAGCCTTCTCCAAATCAATAAAGATCATATGGAGATTCTTCCTTTTAGCTCTATAAATCTCCATTGTTCTCCTCAGCAAATGGATGGCTTCAATAGTTGAGCGACCTGGCATGAATCCGAATTGATTTTCTTTTACTTGGGAAACTTGCCTTAACCTTCTTTCGATCACACGTTCCCAAATTTTCATAGTGTAACTCATCAGCTTGATACATCTGTAATTTGAACAATTTTGAATGTCTCCTTTGTTCTTATAAAGAGGCACCACGATACTCCTCCTCCAATCTTCAGGCATTTTCTTGCTTCGCCAAATAACATTGAATAGATTCGCAAGCCAAGTCAAACCACGCTCACCTAAGACTTTCCATACTTCTACAGGGATGTCATCCGGTCCAACACCTTTCCCAGGTCTCATAACCTTCAAAGCCTCCTCTACTTCCTTTCTTTGTATTCGTCTATAGCATGCACGATTCAAGTAACTTTCACTACTAGCTAGATCACCCAAAGTGATCTCTCTATTTCCTTCTCCAATGAAAAGTTTATGGAAGTACTGCTCCCATCTAGTCTCTATATTCTTCTGAGTAACAAGCACGTGACCTTCCTCGTCCTTAATGCATCTCACTTGAGAAAGGTCTTTGGTCTTTCTTTCTCTTGCTTTGGCCAACCTGAATATATCCTTCTGGTCCTCCTTAGAGTTGAGATTTTTATACAAAACTTCATAAGCTTTTGACTTAGCTTCGCTTACAGCCTTCTTTGCTTCCTTCTTCGCTATTTTATAGTCTGTGACAGTTTTCTCTGTTCTATCCTTAGACATAGCTTTAAAGCAAGCTCTTTTAATTTTTAGTTTCTCTTGCACCCCTTCACTCCACCACCAAGCCTCTTTTTGACCCGGAGCTCCTCCTTTTGACTCGCCTAGCATCTCTTTGGCTACCTTTCGGATACAAGATGCTATTGCTTCCCACATCTCGTTTGCACTACCGCTACAATCCCAAGATAAGTCTTCTAAAACCTTCTCCCTGAAGTTTGATTGCTTCAGCGGAAGATCCACCACCTAGTTCTAGTGATCTTAGGAACCTTCCTTTTCTTTACCAGCCCTTTTATTTGTAAATCCAAGACTAACAAGCGATGTTGGGTTATCAAACTCTCTCCAGGGATTACTTTGCAATCTTTGCAACACAACCGATCCCTTCTCCTCAAGGCAAAGTAATCTATCTGTGTTCTAGTTGAGCCACTCTTATAAGTAATTAAATGCTCCTCCCTCTTCTTGAAAAGAGTGTTTGCTATGAAAAGATCATAAGCAGTTACAAAATCCAAAATGACTTTTCCCTCTTCGTTTCTATCCCCAAAACCATGTCCTCCATGCACACTTGCATACCCTGAAACATCTTTTCCCACATGTCCATTAAGATCTCCACCTATGCAAACCATCTCTCTTTGTGGGATTCCTTGTAAAATCTTATCCAGATCCTCCCAAAAAGCTTGTTTAGTCCTTTCATCTAAACCAATTTGCGGTGCATAAACTGAGATGATATTCAGAATTTCTTCTTCAAGCACCAACTTTAGCAAAATAATCCGATCCCTAAATCTTTGCACCTCAACCACACAATCCTTCAAATCTTTATGAACAACCACTCCAACACCATTTCTGCCCTTATCTTTACCTGAATACCAAAGTTTAAAGCCTGTCTTCTCGATCTCCCTTGCTTTCTCTCCAACACATTTAGTCTCTTGAAGACATAATATATGAATCTTCCTTCTTTCCATTGTATCCACTATCTCCATCAATTTTCCAGTTAAAGTACCGATATTCCAACTACCAATCCGTAACTTCCTTTGCAATCTCTTTTGGACTAACTTCTTTACTCGCATGCGTCCATTACGCGAGAACCCTTGCAAATTTTGGACTGCATCCGGGCGATGATGCAGCGGAACTAGTTTATTTACCCGTATGCGTTACTCATGCGAGAACCCTTACAAATTTTGAACTACATTCAGGCTGCGATGTAGCGGCCCTTGCCAATTTTTCATTGCATTCGGGCGATGCAACGCGTCGCAAGTAGGGAACGCCCCAACGAAATCTGTATGTTTGCTTAAATCCATGTTTAAAAGATCCGAACGGTTTCGAGATAAATTCATAAATAGTGTTCTTAGAAGAACTTTAAGAACACTATTTACGAATTTATCTCTCCTGCGCTGGTTGTCGGCTACCTAACGCGCAACCCTCCTCATTTACCCAGGCTTGGGACCGGCCATGGCTGAGTTAATAAAAGACTACATAAGTAGTTAATATATGTTTACACTCCCCTCAAGATGGAGGATAGATATCAATCATGCTCAGCTTGGACGCACACTTCTGAAACGGGCCTCGCAATAATGCCTTGGTAAAAATATCTGCAGTTTGATTTTCTAAACTAACATGGGATGTAGCAATGAATCCCTTCTGGATCATGTCACGTATAAAGTGGCAATCAACTTCAATGTGCTTGGTTCGTTCATGGAATGCTGGATTGTTTGCAATGAACAAGGCCGCCTGATTGTTACATTCTAAAGCCATAGGAAGTGGAACTTCTATATGTAAATATGTAAGCACAGCTTTTACCCACATCATTTCTGTACTAACTTAGGCCATAGCCCTATATTCAGATTCATCACTAGACCTTGCTACCACAGTTTGTTTCTTGCTCCTCCATGAGATTAGGGAATCTCCAACATACACAGCAAACCCAGAGGTGGACTTCCTGTCCTTGGGACACCCTGCATAATCTGCATCTTCACAGGCTGAAATATAGATCACCTTGCCTTTTTTGAACAACAGACCCGCACCTGGAGATGACTTGAGGTACCTGAGTATCATATATATGGCATCCATGTGAACCTGACGTGGTTGCTCCATGAACTGGCTCACTCGACTCACAGCAAAGGATATATCGGGCCTAGTGATAGTGACATATAGAAGTTTGCCCACCAGTTCTCTGTATCTTCTCCTATCCACCTCTTCTGTATCATCATCATATAGCTTCATACTGGGGTCCATTGGTGTGGTAGCAGGTCGGCAACCAAGCATTCCTGTTTCACTCAACAGGTCAGTGACATATTTTCTCTGAGACATTACCAACCCATACGGATTTCTGGCGAACTCCAGTCCCAGAAAATATCTAAGAACTCCAAGGTCCTTGGTGACAAATTCGCTACCCATCATTTCTTTCGCCTTCTTTATCCCTTGTACATCATCACCTGTAATTAAGATGTCATCTACATAGACCATGATTGCAATAATACCTCTGGAAGTCATTTGTACAAACAAGGAATGATCAGCATTTGAATGTTTGTATCCCTGTTTTTCAAAGAGATCTGAGAGTTTATGAAACCACGCTCTGAGGCTCTGCTTAAGGCCATAGATAGCCTTATGAAGTCTGCACACCTTGGAACACTCCCCCTCAACAGCAAAATCGGATGGTTGTTGCATGTAGACTTCCTCCTGTAAGTCACCATATAAGAACACATTCTTCACATCCAACTGGTATAGTGGCCACTCACGAGTAACCGCAACTGACAGCAAGATCCATAGAGTGGAATGACGGGCTACTGGCGAGAATGTATCAAGATAGTCCACCCCGTATGTCTGTGTAAAGCCACGAGCAACAAGACGAGCCTTGTATCTGTCAATACTGCCATCTGCATTCTGCTTGACTGTAAATACCCACTTGCAGCTCACTGGTGACACATCTGCAGGTATAGGAACCAGATTCCAAGTTCCTCTAGACTGAAGTGCTGCCATTTCCTCCTCCATTGTTAGACGCCATCTACTATCCTTCAGAGCGTCTTGGTAACTCCGTGGAATATCTACAGCTGATAAAGCAACTATAAAGTTCCTGAAATCTCTAGTTAGTCGTTCAAATGACACAGAAGCTGCTAAAGGATATGAAGTGCAGCTCCGCTTCGACTTGCGTATAGCAATAGGAACATCTAAATCAACTGTGTCCTTGTCTGTCCTCTGTAACACATCTTGCTCAGAAACATCATCAGATCCATCAATAGTAATATCTTCAGAACATACCTTAGGCAAGCTAGGTGATGAGTCATGACCATGAGCTGGAGCAGGCCTGCGGGTATAATGAAATGGTAGTGGTGAAACAGGTATAGTAGTAGGAGGTGCATATGATGGTAAAGGAGCTGATGGTGGTGATGGTGGTGGTGGTCTCACATAAATGGCATCGGTATTAGCTGGAGGTATCAACTGATCACCTGAGGATGAAAAATACATTACGGATTCAAAAAATGTAACATCTGCACTAACAAGATACCGCCTGCGCAATGGATCATAGCACTTGTACCCCTTCTGAGTTCTGGAGTACCCAACGAACACACACTTGACAACCCTAGGAGAGAGCTTGTCAGTACCGGGAGACAACTGGTGGACAAAGGCAACCGAACCAAACACGAGGAGTAAGGGAAAATAGATCTTTACCAGGGAAGATAAGGGAGAAAGGAATCTTTTCACCTAGAACAGATGATGGCATACGATTGATTAGGTAACGTGCTGTAAGAACCGCATCACCCCAGTAAGAATAAGGAGCATGGCTCTGTATAAGAAGTGACCTGGTGACATCTAGTAAGTGGCGATGTTTCCTTTCAGCGATCCCATTCTGTTGGGAGGTATAGGCATAGGATGTCTGGTGGATAATCCCTTGGGATGAGAAATAACTGGCTAGGACATGAGTACACAATTCCAGGGCATTATCACTTCTCACAATTTTAACAGATGTGGAGAAAACATTATGAATCTCATTAAGAAAATTGATAATAATATTCCCTGCTTCAGATTTATTCTTTAACAAAAACACCCATGACTCACGAGAGAAGTCATCCACAATAACTATATAAAACCTGTGTCCCTGATGATCAGGAACACGACTCGGACCCCGAATATTAATGTGAAATAACTCAAACTTGGAGGTACTACTCCGACACTGACGGCTGGGAAAGGTAGACCGATGATGCTTTCCCAACTGACAAGCCTCACATTGGATAGATGTGTGAGGCAGACCCTGTGGTAACACACGACGCAACTTCTGAAGCGGTAGATGTCCGAAGCGCAGATGCCATAGCAGAGGGGATACAGGTCCAGTAGGTAGGGATGAGGTTCCAGCAAAAGGAGTCTGACTGAGGCGATAGAGGCCTCCTTGCTCATAGCCACGACCAATCACGTTGCCCGTAAGGATGTCCTGAAAAACAAGAGAAGATGGATCAAAAATCGCTCGACGTTGTAAATCCTTTGTAATTTGGCTGATAGATAACAAATTCATTGAAAAATCAGGTGCGTGTAACACATTCTTGAGCTGCATAGATGATGTCAGTCTAATCTCCCCCTGACCAGTAATTAGGGAATGTGTGCCATTAGCAATGACCACTGTTCAACCTGGATGGATCTGTCTGTATCTTGTAAGTAGACTTTGATCGCCACATAGATGATGTGTGGCTCCAGAGTCCATAATCCATGCTAAAGTATCTGATCCACTACTAGTAAATGCAAGTGTGCTACCTGATGCATTGGTAGAGGCAGAAGCGGATGCAGCAGCATCAGACTGGTTCACAGTGGTGGGTGCTGGGCCAGATGGAGGAATAATGCCCCTTAGACGGGCAACAAGATCATCAAAAAGCTGATCCAAAGAGGCAGCAGATGGAGGCTCTATCTGCTCAGCGACTCGTGCAGATGCAGGAAATCCATGCTTAGAGTAGCATGTGTCTTCAGTATGTCCAGTGCGATGGCAATAGGTACATGTTGGCCGAATACGACCTCCTCTACCACGAGGGCCACAACCACGGGTCTGATGGTGAACTCCACGGCCTCTGTTGGCAGCCATGGCTGAAGCATTCTGATTCGTAGCTGTAGAGGGAACAGTGATCCGGCTCAATCTGTGAAAATCTTCCTCCATGGGAGGAATAGTAGAATCTGCCAAGATCTGTGACCTCGCTGCCTCATACTCAGGATCAAGGGCAGCTAGAAAAACTCCTACTGTAGTAGCATTCCGGTAGGTCTTCTGTTTCTCTGGTGTCGCTGTCAGGGTCATGAAGCTATACAGCTTCTCAAACATCCCTCGTAGAGATGTGTACAGTGAGTGGAGAGGACGTCCATTCTGCTTGATAGTGAATATGTGATGCTGGAGTTGCAGAATCTTTGTCTCATTCTTTGCTTGAGAATATGTGGCGGCCAAGATATCCCACATATCTTTGGCTGTGGGCTGATGGAGAATATCATTGGCAATCTCGATTGCCAGAGTTCCAGACAGCCATACTTTAGCATATGCATCATCTGCCTCCCATGAGGCATTGACTCCAGTCTTCTCAGCTGACTCTTCTTCAGTAAGAATGTGCTTCTTACCGGTTGACTTCATCATACTCATGAACTGCATTGCCCACAGTTCATAGTTCGAACCATCCATCTTCACAATCGGCGCTGGACCTCGAAAAGCACCTATGGATGGGATATCTGCCTTGCTTTCAGGCATACTTGTAACGAAAAACTGGAGTAGTAGACTAAGGATACGATTGTCTACACGGACATAGACGGGTTTAGTTGCAGGTGTAGACTTCAAGCAACCAAACCCATTCCTTTGGGGTTGTGCACACTAGAAACAAAATTGTGCAGGGCTGATTCATGACTTAGGGACGCACATCAGATAGCGTGTGATAGGGTGCGCAGGAATCACGCTAGAGATCATGCGAGCGGGCGCATGGAGTGCGCGAGATGCCGCGTGCAGATGTGCGCACTGGAGAGCACTAGGGCGCTGTCGTGCACACTGGCGATGCACTGGAGGGGCGCACGCGATGCGCACTAGCGATGTGCGCCTGGTGCACTGGAGAGGCGCACGAGGTGCGCTTGAGATGTACGCGTGGGCGCAGATTGGGCGCGCGAGGAATGGCGCTCAGCGCAGGAGAAGCGCACGGAGCTTTGGGCGCACGAGGCGCATGCGCACGGCCAGCGACGCGGGTGGACGCCGGCGACGCGCAGAGAGAGAGAGAGGCACACGGGTGGGGGTGGGGTTAGGGTTAGGGTTTCGAGAACTCTGGTCTAGGACCGTCGCTCTGATATCATGTTGGGAAAATAGAAGAACTTGTTTATTCCACCAGCCCTAGGCTCTCTTATATAGGAGAGTAGCCTATGGGTAAATTACATAAAGAGTACGACATGAATGGAAAATAATAAAAGACTACATAAGTAGATAATATATGTTTACATGTCCTATGCATTAACCTCATAAAGGACATGTATGATAGGGCTTTATCTTGTGTAAGGACCGTCTGGGAAGACTGACTATTTTGACATCAACATTGGTTTACATCAAGGTTCAGTTTTGAGTCCATTTCTTTTTACTTTGATTATGGATGAGTTGACAAGTCACATTCAGGATGAGTTACCTCAGTGTATGTTATTTGCTGATGATATTGTGTTGATTGACGAGACTAGAGATGGAGTAAATGAGAAGCTTGAGGTCTGGAGACATGCATTGGAGACTAAAGGATTTCGTATAAGTAGGGCTAAGACGGAATATATGGAGTGCACCTTTGATGGAAGCACTGATGAGGGAATTGAGGTGAAGATCGGTGACAATAACATTCGGAAGAGAGATTCTTTTAGATATCAAGGATCTATTTTGCAACAGGATGGGGAAATTGATGGAGATGTTACTAATAGAATAAATGCAGGCTGGCTAAAGTGGAGAGGATCCTCTGCTGTTCTCTGTGATAAGAAAATTCCTATAGAAAAGTTTTACAAAGCAGCCATCAGACCTGCTATGCTCTATGGATATGAATGTTAGCCTGTGAACCATAGACATGTGCAGAGAATGGCTGTAGCAGAAATGAAAATGCTAAGGTGGATATGTGGACACACACGTAAAGATCGGATTCGGAATGATGCAATCGGAAAGAAAGTTGGTGTATCTCCGATCGAGGATAAGATGCGAGAAAACCGCTTAAGATGGTTTGGTCATTTGCAAAGAAGATCAACGGATGCACCAGTTAAGAGATGCAAGTGTTGGGATGTTGAGCTGGCTAAGAGAGGGCGAGGACGCCCCAAGAAGTGTTGGAAAGAGACTATACGAAGGGATCTTGGTTTTTTGGATATAAGTCTGGGTTTGACCCAAGATAGATCTGAATGGAGGCGAAGAATCCATGTAGCCGACCCTACTTAATAGTGGGAAAAGGCTTTGTTGTTGTTGTTGTTTAGTTGGATGATATATAGTGTACCTGAGTTCCCTATGACATACCTTACCTGTTATGCACCATAAGGTTATTGTTCAACTCCTAGCCCCATAGGCATTGTACGCTAGGTTGGGGAGATGGGTTATCTTAACTAGATATTGTAAGGATGGACACGGTATATATGTAATGTTGCAAAAGTCGGTATTCAGTATTCAATTGGAAGGGTCACTGAATAAAGAATGAATGGTATTTGGTGACTAATTGTAAATGTTATAAATAATGCGGAAGTTTCTTTCAAATAATAATAATGCGGAAGTTGAATTGATAATCACCGAACATAAAAATATAGAATAATGAGAATTTACATGGAACCCTACTCCATAAATGAATGTGATGAAACCACAGGAGAAGACCTCTGAGGGTCGGATAATATATTGTAACTCTCTTTATGAATACGGGGTGTGAGTGGCTTCTTTTATAGCCTCACATGCAAATCAGATCCCCATTTATAGATGGCGTAGGACTAAATAGGAGAGCAACACTCCCCATCAAAATGGAGCTGAGAAAACTGCAGCTTGCAACAAGAGAAAATATACACAACTCATTTTCACTCGATACATCTGAAAGAGATGGAGGAGACCGTCTCGGAGTAGTTGCTAGGAGAAGTCTTGCTCGAGGACATGTTTGCGACAATCAAGATGTGCCTGGGAAGAATACTAGGGCATGCATGTACTAGAGTCGTTGTAGAAGTCCAGCGCAAAGAGTACTCACACTACGAGGAGACTTGTGCATAAGTAGTCAATGCTTGGTGAAGACGACCGATATGTAGTAGTAGTATGTAGTGTCGGTCTTCATGTTGGTGGGAAGTAGAAGTCTGTAATGATCCCATGTAGAGAAGTCCAATTTTTTGAACATTTCCTTATTTTTGTTGCATCTACAGGTCCACTGGGCTTGAATAAAAAATAAAACAGAGCAAGCCCAGAGAAGGCTAACGAGCCTTTCCTTTATTTCTTCTTCAGCCTCTAGATAAGGTTGATATAGGGTTTTGAATCAATGTGAACTGTAGAACTGTAAGCCCCCCTTTTTTAAATCATGGGCTTCATCTGTCTTTCTTTTTTCACTTAGAGCTTGATGTTCTTTCAGAAATATTGGGCCCGAAACCCATAAGTGGGGACGACATTAGCTGAGAGGAGCACCTTATTATCCAGCCTTCAACTTTTCCATCAGACAATGGGCATTTGCTGGCCTAACACAACAACAACAACAAAGCCTTTTCCTCACAATTAAGCTGGGTCGGCTAGAAAAAGCCAAGATTGTATTTCCTGTTGTATGACAAAGGTTCCCAAACCCATCACCTGCACGTCTCTATTGCTGAAAGTTGGTTCCAGTAGGGTCGGTGCTATGATCACGACGAGCCCATTGAGAAGAGATGGCGGCTCATCACTCCTCCTCAACTTGGCGTCGCTTGGGATTGGGGGCGCTGCGCATCACAGACCGAGGAATGATAATCGCGCTAGGTGGGGGGCTTGGAGATGGTTGGTGGCCCACCATGTTGACATAAAAACGAGGAGGCGTGACCTTGCAGGAGGTAGGGTGTCGGGGGGGGGGGACAGCTTGGAGTGAGGATGACTGAGGCCTGGAGTCTCTAGGGTTTCATTGGGAGATCCTCGATCTTCTGTGCAGGAGGCTGGAGATAGAGGTGGCGTGCATATGCATGCAAAATGATTATGTGTGAGGAGGCATGCATCTGCATCTTTCTTCTATTAAATCTAGGGTCGGAGCTAGAGGTGGTTGCGATCTGCATGCAAGATGATTATGCGCGAGATGGCATGCACCTTCTTCCAATAAATCTAAGACCAGGGATAGAGGTGGATGCGATTTGCACACAAGATGATTATGCATGTTACCTCTTTCTTTTTTCGAACAAATCTAGGTGTTGAAGTATGTAATAGAGGGTAATAAGATCTCTCCAAGATCCAATTGCCCCCACTCATGTTTAGTCCCACGTGGATGAATGGTGGGACTCCGGTCTGTCTTTGGAGCTATATAAAGATGCCCATACCCCCTGTACTCATAAAGAAACTTCAATAGAAGATCCTGTCCTTTAAGGCATTCTCCCGTGGTTTCATCCCGCTCCGTCACGGAGTAGAATTCCACGTAAATCTCGAGTGTTCAATATTTTATTCTTTCTTGTTTATCGATTCGTTTCCGCTTTTCTAGATTTCAACATGGTATCATAGCAGTTCATTTCTGGATCCCTATATGAGATCAATTTTATTTGGAGTTTATAATCTCGAAGTTCATTGTTCGAGTTTTATTTGTCATTTTTTGTTTCCCAAATATAATCTGCTCACACAATAAAGTATGGGGCAAGTTCATTGGAGATTTGCTGTTGCATCCAGAGAACCAATGTGGGCGTTTCGTCCATGGAACTGGAAACCCTAATCACGAGTCGGTGGAGGTGGCATGCAAAACCAAGTCAGAGCTGATGTTGCGATTCCAGTCCTAGCAACCGATGGCCTTTGCTGGATAGCCCTAACACTTGTATCTATATTCAACACATCCTAGATCATCGATTCTGCAACGATGATATTGGGTTTCTCCTGTGAAACCTTGGATTTTTTTGTTGGAGAAGAGAAGACAACGAAAAAAAGCAACAACATACAATGGGAATGGCAATTCTCCTCTGTGGTTGCACCCTAAGAAGAACACCGCTGTGGGCTTTACCAAATCCCGAACGAAGCAACGACGATACGAAATGAAGATGTAGAGGTGGCACGACCTGCTGCACCTATGGGTTTCTAAACACTAAGAAGCATCAAAGAAGATGAAGGGGGCTATATGGTCCTCATTGGTTGCTCTTCCCCGGGGCATGAAGGGGATCCTCCCCTTCTGAAAAGATGGTGGCTGCGATGCCAACTTGCAGCAAAGGCGGCACGCCAACTTGATAGGTTCTCGTGAGCAGAGATGGGTTCTTTAGCCCTAACAAGAAGAAGATAACGGGGGGCATTTTTGCCCATTTATGACCTTTTTTGCTGATGTATGCTGTTATGGCATATGGCTCGTTGAGCCCCAAAAAAGGCCCAAGTTTGTGATGAATGGAGAAAATTACCACATAAAAAGGGCAATGATTGGGCTGGGCCTGAGAACTGGCCAAGTTTTATGTTTTTTTTGGTTTGATTTAGGTCCAATTGGCTGTAACACAAACTAAAATTCAAATATTGGGCCCACAATAGAGACCAAAAAGAAGGCTGATAAAAAAACAAAGCTGAAAAAATGATGAACGGCCTAAAAAGGTGTTTTTTTGGGAAAAGGCTACCATACAAAAAAGCCACAAAGAAAATGTGAATAGCAAAAAAAGAGACGACTACAAAAAAGGGACTGATTTATGAAAAAAAAGCACGCAGAAAAGGAAAAAAATGGGAAAATGCATGTTTCATTTTGTTTCCCCATGTTGAGATATGTATTTCTTATTCTACCTAGTACGAGAGAAAGGGGAGTGAGAGAGTGTGTACATTCTTCTACTTGAGATGTATCTACATGACTTCTATTGCCCGTCCACGTACGACAGATCGACACTGCAGACTTTTATTACCATCAATCGTCTTCACCGAGCATTGACTACTTTGTTGGGATATCTCTATCCCTGTCTACTACTCCGCGGTGGACTTTATTCTGCTACGACTCTTCTCTACGCACAACTTGGTATTGCAACGATTACTATAGGCATGACCGAGGCTCTTTCCCGATGACCTGAATGGAAGGAAATATCGATATCTATATCATTTCGGTCCATCCAGAAAATGATATATCGAGGGTATATCGACGATATCGATGGAAATGTCAGAAATGGCTCACAAAAGTCATTTTTTCCGTTTTTCAGCAATTATGATCATCCAAGATATTAAAACAATAATAACCTTCAAATACACACTTATATCACACACGTCGGTCCTTTGAACCTCGTATATCACAGATATCGACCATATAGAACATATCACTATTAATGTTGATTGTTGACTTATATATATTAGAAATGAAGTTCATCCAAGTTCTTTTAACATTAATTAACTTACAAATATCCACTCAGATCACACATATCAATCATCTATGATTCTTATATCGCACATATCGGCCATATCGAACATATCACTGTTAATGGTGATTGGTGATTGAGTAATAAACATTAGAATTGGAAATTTGGAATCAAATTTGCTAAGTTAACCACACTTAGAACACATGTTTTGTTCGTGGAAGATAGTGAATCAGTGCCCTCATAGATTCTTTTAGTGCCCTCCTGTATGCCCTCCTCTCTGCTGCAGTCTGAATATCAGTGTGGTAGACAAAGTCATTGTCATCTTAATCAGAGAGGACATTGGATTCTTTCTCGAACATGAATTCTTTGAATTTTTCATCCCTTCAGGAACTCTCCACATCTTTGTCCTTCTTCCCCTCCAAGTTAGCCTTCACCAAGTACCTCACATCTCTGGGACAACGTGTGCACTTGACAACATTCTTGTTATTGCCAACAAGGTGGTGCTTCAGTCTTGTAATCCTACCTCCTCCCAACCTCTTCCCACAGAAGTTGCACTCTGGTTTCAATTTCTTACTATCTGGACTGGTGGCATACCTCCAACCAATCTCTCCACTGTCCCTCTGATCACCAGAACCATGAGATCCCGAACCAGAGTGTAAACCCATGATGTTGATTACTGAAGTCTGAAATCTACGAAGAAATCACACAACAAACATTCATGAGACATATGAGGAGAACAATCAATTATTTGCTAATTATTTTTCTTTTAATTTTCCAATATTTTTAACATGCTTAATATGCGTAAAGTCTTAGATATTTAATGTTTAATATACTATCAACATACTATCTATATTTAGATATTTTGATTTCTAAGGAAAAACATCCTACATCTAGAGTTGAGATGACCAATTTCATGACAAACCACACATGGGACACTAAACACGAAAATAAATTACAGATCTAATGTTTAATTCATAGAATTCGTTAATTAATAAATTTTACTTAACATAAAGCACCATAAAATCTTGTTTTCTATGTCTAGAATATGGGATCAAAGTTTATTCTTTCATAAATAAATTTAATTTCACAACATAACTCAAAAATCTTAAATTTGATACCCTTATATCTCACTAAATACTTCAAATCTTACAAAAAATCAAGAATACGCTTTACCTAACAAATAGGAACAAAATCCCTACGAAATTTCATTATTTCAACATAAAATTTAGAGTATATCTAGAGTTTACCTAAACGGAGGAAGGATTGTTGGAGAAGAGTTCCCAACAACTTCGGGTGAAATGGGGCTAAACGGGATGAAATGGGGCTATATTAGTGGAAATATGACCTGGAAGATTCCCTGTCTCATCGATATATCGCTGACACATGATACATCGATGATATATCAAGTTCGTATCGTCGATATCCCAGAAATCAAAAGGTTGAATGATATCGATATCACCATCTCATCGATACCGATATATCGGCGATATATCATCGACATATCACGATATTTCCTACCTTGTCTTAAAGCCGCAGACCCATCATTGAGCAAGATCTTTTACCACCATCGGTTTTTGAAATGGTATTCTCTATCCTCGATTCTCTCAGATGTATCGAATGAAGATGAGATTTGTATATTTTTTGTTGCAACCTGCAACTTTCTCTACTCCAGCTTGAGGGGGAGTGTTGAAGTATGTAATAGAAGGTAACTGGATCTCTCCAAGATCCAATTACCCTCACTCATGTTTAGTCGCACATGGATGAGTGGTGGGATTTCGATCTATCTTTGGTGCTATATAAGGGACCCACACTCCCTGTACTCATTGAGAAACTTTAATAGAAGATCCAACCCTTTGAGGCCTTCTCCCGTGGTTTCGTCACGCTCCCTCACGGAGTAGGGTTCCACGTAAACCTCGAGTGTTCAATGTTTTATTCTTTCTTGTTTATCGATTTGCTTATGCATTTCTAGATTTCAACACCAAGGTTGCAAAAACTCTGGATTTTTTTAGAATTTGTTGATGACAACCTTTAGGACTTTAACATATGAGCAAAAAACTTCGAATTTCTAGAACTTAAAAGGATTAATAATTCATAATCAAATGAATAGAGTCTCCAAAACTAACTCGCTTTGATATCATATTGAAATAAATAATGCGGAAGCAGAATCACTAATCAACGAACATAAAAATATAGAACACTAAAAATTTACGTGGAACCCTACTCCATGAAGGAGCATGGTAAAACCGTGTGAGAAGGTCTATGAGGGTCGGATATTCTATTGTAACTCTCTCAATGAATACAATGGGTATGGAGCTTCTTATATAGCCCCATAGTCTAGTCGATACGAGTTATTCTATTCGGTCACCCTACTTAATCGAGTAGTCAGATAGACTATCCGATCGAGTAACTATTGCAGCATTGTATATACGTATCATATACGTTATCATATTCATTCTATGTTGAATGTTGTTACGTAAACACTAACCCTAGGGATAATCCAATCGAATCAATATAGAGTCGCCTCATATTGTAATCCTAACTTTAGGTCTCCACCTATATAAGGAGTCGTATGATTCTTCTCAATATGAAAATTACATTATGATATTTAACTTGGTATTGAAGCAGCTCCCCACCTCCCTCATCTCCGCCACCACTGACCCAACCAACCCCCTCTAGCTCTCTAAAATCCCCCTTGTGTTAGCCTTACCTCCTCACATGCCCCCGCTAGCCCTAGAAACCCCCCATGCATCACCAATCCTATTACATTACTGCTTATTCCATGTGGACTTCTGTGAAAGCTACATATGGATAAGAGAACAACGTGATGTTACATACATACCCTAAAACCTAAACCTTAATTTGGCCCTAGAACTTAGTAGCATTATTGGTGTGAGAGACTGCTAGACAACTCAAAGTGTTGTTGCCCCTCTCAATAGTGGCGAGTGTGGCAGCAATAATTATTTAGTCTCGGGTAGCCGTATAGCCCTGGTCAAGTCGTGCAAACTGCAAAGAATACCACAATTGTCGTGTTGAGGTATTCTTGTTGCATATGGCATGTACATCTTGGAACACATGCATTTTATTTTTCAAATAGGGATTTTAAAAAGATAAATACTCAGCTAGATAGCCAAGGAGGTCATGACCTAATTAGGGGTCATGATCGCTCCTTACCAAAAGGGTAAAATGGGGCTGCCCCCTTGAGGGGGAGCTAACTTGGCTCCCCCCGCCCCATTTTCCCCGTTCTTTTTTATTTTTTTTTGAAAATTTTTTCCGTGGATTTTCATCAATATATTCCTATATTATGCTATTAAAATTTCGTGCGAAACAGAGACTCATACGACCTCCATCCAGATGTGGTCATTTTGAGCAATTCTGTTACCGTTAAAAAATGACTGTCTGGATGGAGGCCGTAGGAGTCTCTGTTTCGCACGAAATTTTAATAGCATAATATAGGGATATAGTGATGAATATTCACGGAAGAAATTTTCAAAAAAAATAAAAATAAAAAATGGGCGAAACGGCACGGCCAAGTTAGCTCCACCTTAGAGGCAACCACATTAAACCCTTACCAAAATGAGGATGCAATACCATCCAATGTACTTTCTCCCATAAAACATGGCATTATGAGATTATCTGCTGAAGTATGGATATCCAACTCCTACTTCTTGAGCTGTCACTATTGAGGATGATGGATAGTTTTTGGTAGTCCCAAAATGAGACTTTCAAGATTTGATGTAGCTTTTGAACTTACTTTATCTTGGATACACCGTGTATTATCACTAGAGAGACCTTCCAGTGATTGTTGCCATTGTCCGTACATGTATCTATGTTGATTCAGTTAGAAATTTTGCAAAAATGGAGTGCTTAATTGATACAAGTGCCTTACGCACCTATGTAAGGAACATACTCTTCTACATCAAATGCACCAAGTTTCAATTAGACGAATTGTCAAGGTTGTAGATGGTAGCCTTTCCCCCATTCAGGGAAAAAGTGGATGTCCATCTCACCCCAACATCATACTCAATAATGTTCTTTTGTTCTAAAGTTTCCACTCAATATTTTATCTGTTAGTCAGATATGCAAGAAATTTAACTGGCATGCTATATTTGATGTTGTTTTTTGTATTTTCTGAAATAATGGCTGGGAAGATGATCGGTGTGGGCCCTGAAGAAAGGGGTGTCCATCATCTAGTAAGGTTGCCTACTATGGGACTCATTTTTCAGCTTCTTATGATGCTCTATGGTACTAATGTTTGGGTCATCCCTCTCTCCAGAAACTATGTTCAGACCATCCCAAACTCCCTCCCACTGTCAGCCTAGACTGTGAGGCCTGCCAATTAGGGAAGCACCCATGAGTTCTTTTCCTTTGTCCGGTGCCATCCACTAATATCCTTTTTGAGCTTGTTCATCTTGTCGTATGGGGACAACGACCGATATCCTGGTCATCTGGGTAACATGACACTACATTGTTCTTATGGATGACTTCTCCCTCCTGTGTGTCACTTGCTTTTTTATGGAAAATAAATATGATGCTTTCCCATTATTGTTAGATTTATAAATGAAATAATGACTCAATTTGGTACCCATGTCAAAATTATTGGATTTAACAATGCAAAATTCCTCTCTCATGTTATGCATTTTTCCCTTCTCACGAGATCTTGCATCAGACTACTTGTGCTCATACATCCTAATAGAATGGGTTGCTGCAAACAACAGTATAACCTTGATGTCGCTCGTACATCACCTGTCAATTGTCATGCTCATTCGACGTATTGGAGAGATGCTATCGTTCTTGCCACTTTTCCCATTAATTGCATGTCATATACTTTTCTATTGATGAACATGTTCCTATTGAGGTTCTTTTCCCAACGAAAGAAGTATTCCATGTTCCTCCTAAAGTTTTTGAGTGTGTGACCATTGTTTACCTCCTCGGTTCTGGTAAAAACAAACAAACTGCTAAAGTTGTAAAATGTGTATTCCTATGGTACTCTAAGCATCAGAAGGATATCAATGCTATGATCCTCGCTCTAGGAAGCACTACATCCATGTAGACAAGGTTGCAGAAGTCAGTAATCGATACTCGGTCGGTCGGGTCGGTCACTGACTAAGGATTATTCAGTAGCCGATCGACTAATCAAATTTAGTCAGCCTTTAGTCTGTTTTAAATTTTAAATAGTTATATATACAAATTATTTTTTATACATATATTCTTATGTATTTACAGTGATTTGTACATTTTCTATATTATCATAATAAAATAAAAGTACTTGATTTTAAATAAGACATTTATCATATTAGAATAAATATGCTTTTATAAAAAGACAAATAATATAAAAAACAGAATCTTTATAAAAATCGACTGACTAGTCAGGTCGAATAGTCAGCTGATCGATTATTGACAAGCGATTGACTGACCATTGATCGATTGTCAATAGTCAGTCGGCTACCCTATCGATACGACTAGTTGGACCAACTAGGCAGCTGACTTTAACAACATTGGTCACCATAGAGAAAATCATTCTTCACGTCAAGTTGAAAGATAGGTCAGTTCCTATTAGCAACAACATAGATAATAGTGTATATAGAACCCATCCTAGCCGCTGGTGAAAAAGTCTCGAAGTAATCCACGCCACAAGTTTGCATAAAGCCTTTCGCAATAAGCCGTGTTTTCCGTCTGTTAATAGAACCATCATGTGATTGCTTGGTCGTGAAGACCCATTTGCAAGCTATAAGTTTGGCATCAGGGGACACAGCACAAGATTCCACGTTCCCTTGGTAGTGAGTGCGTTCATCTCCTTATCCATGGCTTTTCGTCGGCTATCATCTTGTAATTAGGATGGAGCATGGGCCAGGGCCAGCCCGCTACCCGGCCCGCTCAAGCCTGACCCAAGCCCATTGTCTAAATGGGCGGGCTTGGATGCCATTTTGGCCCAGTTATCAAATTGGACCGGGCTGAGCGTGCCCGAACTCGAAGCCCATGGGTCGACCGATTTATGGCCCGAATCTAGGCCCAACCCCATTAGCCCGACCCACCCCCTCAATTTGAAACCCTAACCTATTCGGCCAATACACCCCCACCCCCCAACTTCTCCCATCCGAGACCCCATGGTCCCCAACCCCCATGCGGCACCGCCCCTCCCTCTCTGAGCTCCCTCCCCCTCCCAGTGATTTCAGCCGCCGCCACGTGTGGCCCTTGGCCCTCCCCAGGCTCCCCCGCAACCCCCTCCGACCTTCACGCCACTTGCTCCAGACCTCCCTCCCTCGCCGCCCACCGCCACCTTGTCCTCCCTTTCCCTCCCTCCCTCACCATACTGGGGGCCTGGGGCCGACGCCACCGCACCACCTCCTCCGCTCCTATTGATCCCACTCCCTCCCCTCCTTCCGCACACCCAGCCTATAGCTCAACTTCCGTGGGATTCCCGGGCCGGCTGACCCATCATGAGTTGGGCTGCGCTTGGGCCCACTTGCTGAAAAATGAGCGGGCCTGGGCCCGACCCATGGGTTCGGTTTCCTACATGGGCCCGAGCAAGGCTAGGTTGGGCCCAACCCGAGCCTGGACCATGCTCCACCCTACTTGTAGTGCACTATGATGATTCTGAAGAGCAGAAACAACCATTAAAGCATCTCTAAATCTTCTGTTACAATTGGATAAACCATCTGTTAAGATAGTTGTTGAGATAGTTGTATCTCTTTATAGTTATTTCTTATTTCCATTTTCTTCATGTACCTCTTATGTAATTAACACATGGCTTTTCTCCTATATAAGAGAGACCTAGGGTCTCTTCCATGACAAGTGATTCTATTCTTCCTACATGGTATTAGAGCAATAGTTCTAGACCGGGCTCTCATATCCCACCAAAACCCTACCCCCGGCCGCCAGCCGCTCCGGCTTTTCCAGCCCGCTGGCCGTCTGCCTAGACGCGACCTACTGCTACAGGCCACCGCCCACTGCCTGCGGTCGCTCGCTGCTGCAGTCTCGAGGTACGGGCCGCTGCCCCGCCTCCGGTCGATAGCTGTCCAGTATTTGGTGGGCTTCACCTTCATAGGGTTGTTGTTCGACCACTGCTGAAGCCGTATACAGTCTGATTTCGACCGGAATCGTGATTTCGGACACAAAAGTCACGTTTTCCGGCCCTAGACTTCAACAAGGATTGAACATGATGGTTGTATGAGTCTACACATACAATCACTCCTCCATATGATTGTGTAGACTCGATTAGAGTAGTCTACTACCCAGTCTTGTTCAGGTTTTGTTTTGTTCGACATTCTTTATATCATGCCAGAGAACAAGGATGATGTTTTTTCGTCGCCCGGTGCCTTCAAGGGCCCGACTCCCATTGTAAAGATGGATAGGACCAACTACGAGTTGTGGTCCATACAATTTCACACCCTTATGCAGTGCCATAGCAAGGACATTCTGACAGATTCCGAGCCGACAAACAAGACTGGGGCTAATGCTTCTTGGAAGCAAGATGATGCCTATGCACGAATTTGGCTCTCCGAGATGCTCACCATGGAGATTGCCAACGACATCGTCAATCAACCCACAACCAAGGCTATGTGGGACATCTTAGCAGCCACATATGATCAAATCAAAAATGAAAGCAAGATTCTATTGTTGCAGTATGACATTTTCGACCAAGCAGAATGGTCGACCTCTTCATGCCCACTTCTCGCATCTTCGAGGCATGTTTGAGCATCTGCATATCTGTATGCCTATTACTACCAGCACTGAGTAGCAACATGCATATCGGAATGCCACAATGACATGACTCTTTCTGTCATCCCTTGACTCAGAGTACGATGCAACACGTACTCAACTACTTACTAGAGAGACAATACCTCCAATGGAGGTGGTCTACAAGAGGCTGAGCAGGATCGCTTCTTCATTTACTACCACGATCCAGACTCCCTCTGTTATGGTAGCTTCTCACGGCAGCGGGGGTACTTCACAGTTTCACGAGAGAGGATCTTGTGGTCGAGGAGGAGGACACCAGCGTGGTCCATGCTCACATTGTCACCGTCCAGGTCATTCGAAGGAGACATGCTTTCTAAAGCATGAGTATCCTACGACTGCTCGTGTAGCTGAGCTGACAGAGCATTCTCCAACCCCGTCTCATGATACGCGGTTTGATGATATTTTTTCAAAATTAGGGAAATGATGGCTACACCAACCACTCCAGCTGCATGATCTTCAGATGTCGCAGCTGTTGCCACGGCTTCTACGAGTTCGTCAAGTATTTCTTATGCACTTACCAGTTGTAGCAGTTTAGATTTGACTGATTGGATCATGGACTCCGTAGCGTCGCATCATATGTGTGGCGATCGAGCACAGTTCAGTTCTTACAGGTCTATCCCTCCTGGTAGTTCAGTGGTGATTGCTAATGGGGTTCATCTACCCATTGTTGGTCATGGGGAGATTGTCCTATCTCCCTCGATGCGCCTGCTGAATGTCTTACATGCTCCTGCATTTCAGATGAATCTTTTGTCTATTAGCCATCTTACAAAAGATTGACATTAATGTGCCATATTTGATCCATCTTCTCTTATGTTTCAGGACATACTCACGAGCATGGTGATTGGATGTGGCCGTGAACAGAGAGGACTTTATAGAATAGTCCAACCTCCGTGTGTTGGTGCTGCTACCATTCATTCTGGATCTATTTCTCTTTATATGTGGCATCTTCGCTTTGATTCACAATGAATAATTAATTGTAAATCTTATTTACATATTCTGTTGGATATATGAATATGATTCATATTTATCAATGGCATGATTGTAGTTTTCACAAATTTAATTTGGAATTATTTTTATGAAGATAAATGCAATAATTGTTATTGCATATTAATTAATTTATATAGATAAATGGAGATATTATCTTTTTAATGGTGGTTGTCCACCTTGACTTGTTCAAGGGAGTGGACAACCACCCTATTTATAGTAAAGAGACTTTGTCTTCTATATTATCTATGTATATTAATTAATTTTTAAATTGAATTAATTATTATCTTGAAAAGGATAAAGTTAATTTGTTTTAAATTAATTGTTGTTGTTTCTGGAACAACAAATCATGGCCATTGATTAATAAACTTTTAATCTACACCATAGATTAAGAGAACACATGGATTGAGATCCATATACATTCAACCAGTATAAAAGGAAGGGTAGCCCTTGTCTTTTAAAACACATAATTCCAAGAGGAATTATACTCTCTCCATCTCTCTCTACATGCCAAGTCTCTCTCCTCCTCTCTCTCTTGTGGTTGTCCACCATTGAGCCTTAGAGAGAGTCGTCATCACCGTACCATCATCGTTATGCTGTCGGATTGTTTGCTCATGGATCTCTGTCTCCTTCGGTGCGCCTCGCTCGTGAAGAAGACGTCGGATCTCATGTGACGAGATCATGAGATTCATCGCTTGGATCATCAACATGGATTGCGAGGAGCACACGTCTCATCAACGCGCTCGCAAGCGTCTCCTCCGTTAGATCGGACTTGAGACAGGAGGCCTCTTCGTTTATAGACTCGATCACAACCACGCTTCAAGAGGTACACCTAATACTAGTTTGTGGTTTGGATGAAACGATCCGAGAAGTGTTATTGGATTATGTGGTTTCATTTTTTAAAATTTTTAAATTCCGTTGTCTCGAACGACTAGTACGACTAGTCGCTCCCGATAGCATACGATGCGATCCTCACACTTTCGTGATGCGCTTAAGGATCTTCCCATATCCTTCAGCTTTAACCTCCTCCGTAGTAAAACTTTGCACCAGATAGTTCACATGTTGTTCAGAGAGTTGCGTTGCCTCCAAGACAATCCATCTCTATGGTCTACCAACAACTTGCCGTGTGAAATCATGAATGTACTCCTTGATCTCCCAACCAATCTCAAAATCTCCCTCCTTCCTTTCATTCACCACGGTAGAATGAATCAAATTGCGATGATGTCTCCCACTGTCAGCCCTATGGAAATACACAGTTTGGCATCACCTTTCTTGAGCCATGTATATTGAAACCGCTGATTCCATTCAATATCTCGTTTTATCTTCAACTGCAAATATTTTTTGTGTTGCTGCTCTTTCTCTAAGCTCATCTGCTCCAAGATCTCTGTCATCTTCCAATCCATCGAGTCTATGGATCTTATTTTCAGCTTCCAATCAATGCTCTCTTCTAGCATTTCTAATCTTCCTTCTTAAACAAACAAAGCTCAGCACACAAAGAAGTCAACTTCTAGCCCATACATGCGGTCGTTGAGCATGAACACTCCGTGGAAGGCCAGTAGATGGAGACCAGGTCTCTGGAGTTCTCGTGGAGCCAAGCATACTCAAATCTGAAGAAAGCCTAGGGTACCGATTCGTAACCAGAATCCCAGATCAGGGGAGTGTGGTCTTACTTGGAGCGTGGTTTAGACGAAGAGGCTGAAAGAGGAAACAACTGAAGAAGTTCCGATGAAGCCAAGAAACGATCAATATATGAGCAGAAACCTGGGATCCTCCAATTAAATATAGTATATAGTGCATCAATCATCCTAAGTATAAGGTCATCGATCAACTCAGCAAACTCAAGTGAACCTGATCTTGATCTCCTCGCAGCCTAGTACGATACGAAGAAAGCATGGAAATATTGAAGTCTCCCCGACTAGCCAAGCCTCATCAGGGTATCGACTTCTGGTGTCATTCATCTAGTGAACATGGTCCATAAACACATGAGACGACCAGGGGTGTGCCTGAACTTATATTCTCCAACTGCACAGTCAACCCATGTCTGCCCTAACCTCTGAGATGATAGAGAAGGGACTCTTTCTAGGTAATGATCATCATTGTTGTAAAAGTCGGCCCGACTAGTCAAAGCTGACGTGACTAGTCTTAGTCGGTCAACCCGACTAATAGGGCTGACTACTCGACCAACTTTTACATAGAGATTTTAGTTTTTCGTTTTTTAAAAAAGCAAACTTATTCTAATATGCTTATATTTAATGACAATCGCTTTTTTATTTCATCATGATAGTATAGAAAATGTACAAATTAATGTAAATATATAAGAATATGTGTATAAAAATTGATTTATATATGTAAAAATTTAAAAAATTCAAAACCAACTAGTGGCCGACTAAATCCGATTAGTCGCCCGACTGTCGATTAGTCCTTAGTCAGTGACCCCGCTGACTGAGTATCGACTATTGCTTTCTGCAACCTTGACGATCATTACCCTCGTACTGCCCGTAGCGTTAGTACACAACTTATCTTTCAAAAGAGCGCCAACATTCTTCGTTTTTCAGGATCACCCAAATCTGTCACATTCCAAGTTAAGACGTTTATTAAGGAAACTGATTTGTACCCGAGGTTGAGACCATGTTGGCCACCTGGGCAACATGGGCCTTGAGTGCCGAGACAATCATTGACCCTTTCCCAGCCGCAATTGATCTTCTTTTATTTTTGTAGTGCTTCATTTTTCCACCATTGCCCCTCCCCAAGATTGAAGAGGAGGAAGTTGGCAAATCGATCCCAACAGCAGTCTCCGGAGCAAGGACTGCTTGGTCGAGAGTAGCAGTTCAAGGAGGGAAAGCATGCTGACCACTGGACCCAATTAGGGGAGGCTCCTCGAGGGGAGTGAGATTCTCTATCTGCACCTCATGTTGTTCACTAGTTACTGTAGTTGTAGCAGTTTCAAAGGGTAAGGCATCTTGGAGATCCTCCGCCGAGATGTGGACATGAGAAGGCACAACAGGTGATTCTTCGTTCTGACCCAAAACGGTTTCTGCAACAATGCATGTACCATGTTCAGAAGAAGGGTTGATATCGGGTTCAAAAGCCCTTATAGATTTTAAGTGAACCATTATCAGGTTTAAGTGTCCCTTTATCGGGTTTGTTAATTGAACCGTTATCCGGTTCAATGTGAGATCCGTATTCAAGCTCTGACATTTCAATTGTGTGTCTAGAGACCTGCTGAAATGACCGCTCTGCTGTTGGATCCAAGTGATTTGGGTTTTCTTGGGTCCGCCTTAGAGGCCACCCTCCAACAGATGCTTCGACCAAAACCCTTGGACCCATGAGGATAGGTGTATGCGACGGAAACAAAACCTTTCGAGGGATCGACGTCAGCATGTTCGCACCTTCCAGGTTCGTCCCTCTTTTGAAATTCAAAAGTTCTAATCCCGGCTATTCCTCCATAAATATTGTTTCCTGATTTTGCTCCACAAATTTCACCGCCGTTGCAGCCGGTTCTTCCACTGCAACAAGCAAATCTGTGTCTTGCGATGTAGCCGAACTCGTGGCGATAGACACCGTTTTCGATAACGAGAGCGGTGGCAGTGGTGGAGGTATCGCCTGCACTAGCATTCACAATGACAAACGTCCCACCTTCATTGTGCACATGTTCTTTGCGGCAAGGACTATTGAGCACTCGAGAATTGCAATTGTGACCGAAGGGTCGGAACCCCGTACATGACCGTCAGCAAGGATCTTTGAAACAAACCCAAGCTCTCTCATGGCCGGTCTTAGGGCTTCAACTGTGTGGGAGAGGAACGGAACCCCATATATCCGAACCACCTTCAAAGTTGTGGCTGAAACTTCTCCGTCTCTGAAACGAGGCTGACTCCAGGAAAATTCTCCATTCGGCTCCGGACCTAACAACCGATCAGCTTCCAAGGGTGGCAAATCCCTCGCACAACACACCTTCTCATCTAAAAGCACCACATCTCCTGTAAATGAGGATCCCGGGTTCTGCCTTAGTAGCGCAAGTAGCGAGCAGACAATCAACCTTGAATCACCGCACTGACCAATCATCATGATTTCCTTCTTGGAGAAGGGCCCTGTGACTGCAGAGGCATAGGATCGCGTTGAAGAATGCAATCCAAATCCAGCATCGGGCAGTGTCTCGATGGAGATGGAAGACTCAGTACCCCAACGATACTTCAGGGCTCTCGTAGAAGCAGATCTTCTATGACCTTTCTCTCCACAGCTGAAGTAGCATGGATGCCAGGCACATACCACCACCCTATGGCCATATCTCCCACACCTAAAGCACAGCTGGCCATGTTAGCGAGGGGAACAAGTGTCCAGCTCTCCTTTTCCTTCACATCTTCCTGCTTGGTGGCTCTCCTGTCCTTCCTCTCACCACCGATGGTAGCCCTCAGCCACGCCTTCTCACCAGCTCGCACCACCCACCACAAACATGCTCATACGCCGAGAGCTCTCCATCCTCCTTCCAAAGTTCCAAGTTATTCTATTACTCATATATTATTCGTATCTGATTTGCATTCATTATAAATTCGTATTTGATTTAAGGATATCGTGAAATATTTTTCATATCCATCAGTATTAGTATCCACATTCATATTATAAAATGTTTAAGGATACAGTAACACTTGTATATGTATCCGTAGCTGACCATTTTCATCCGCATCTATGTACCATCTCAATCCATCTTCTTTAAGGCTCACTGATCTGTAACCAATTCTTATCCTTGGTTCAGAATCTTCTGCTTTGCCTAATTACAAAGAGGCCACCTCTCAATGCGGCATGGTTTAGCGGTTGAGAAATTAATTTAAATGCAAAGACTAGGTTTGTTTCGCGGTGCCTCAGGATCATGGATCAACTTCAGTCCCCAATGTCATAATATGGCAAGGTGATATGCCCTCTCTAGATGGTGTGCGATATGATAAACTGTGTGCCATATCCATCCATCTTCAATGAGGGCTCACTTATTTCATAACCATCTTTTAATATCCGTGTAGCCAATGAACTTCTCCAACGCATTTTTCAAAAAAAATGGATGCTTAATCTAAAGAGGCCTCTTGTGAGGGGGCAACATTTACAGGTTGAGATATATTTCCATGTAGGCTTGTTTCGGAGTTTCATGGTGGTTTAAACTTTAAAGTAGGCCTTGCTCCGTCTATCCATTGACATGATATGTGGATAAACAATGATGTGGTATTGATAATTGGCTTCTTATTTTAACAAATTTAGTTTTTAGTTTTGTGAAGTGTTCTATCATGTTATGTTGATGTCAGCTATACTGGTGGATGAATATATTCCCATGCCACTCGACTTTAATTGATTTATGCTTTATTTTCTTCCGGCAGGATGATAAAACAGACAATACAAATGATGGAGCCACAGAAGAGATTGTCCAGAAAATCATAGTTGATGAATCAAATCTATCAGACTATGTTGGCAAGCCTGTTTTCCATGTGGAGCGTATATATGATCAGACTCCTGTAGGTGTTGTAATGGGTCTTGCCTGGACTTCTATGGGAGGTTCAACTTTGTATATAGAAACCAAACAAGTTGAGCAAGGCGAGGGGAAAGGCTCGTTGCATTTGACCGGGCAACTTGGTGATGTCATGAAGGAAAGTGCTCAAATAGCACATACGGTCGCAAGGGCAATTTTACTTGAAAAAGATCCGGACAATCATTTCTTTGCAGATTCTAAGCTTCATTTGCATGTGCCTGCCGGTGCTACACCAAAGGATGGACCTAGTGCTGGGTGTACTATGATTACTTCTATGTTATCCCTCGCCATGAAAAAGCCTGTTAAGAAAGATCTTGCAATGACTGGTGAAATAACATTAACAGGAAGAATTCTTCCAATTGGTGGGGTATGTTTCTCTCTCCAAGTTTGACTTCTTGCCTTTACGCCACTGCACCCTTTTTCCTTTCAGAAAAATGCATCTAGCAAACTAGTTTTTGCAGCATCTATGAATGCATGCATGATCTCGGCTTCGAATGAGATGTAAAATGATATATTATACACGACAACGGTGCCCTTGGGATAGATCACCCACGACATTGCAAATAAGTAACTATTGACTATGGTTGCAATGACGATGAAGCTAGAAGGCTATGTGACAAGCATCCCTTTGGACTGCCTCAAAATAACATATTGGTCATATCAATACTACCTTATATCTCCACCTTCCGTGCCCTGCAAAGAGGATCCTCTGTTGTCAGAATGTCAAGCATCATTCCATTAGAGGAATCACCCAGAAAAAAGCCTTCTACTTCTTTTGAGAAGAAAAAAACCTGGGACATCCTATCCATGTTTTTTTGGAGAACACAGCCTCTTACAAAGATTTTCCTTTACCACTGAAATAGTTCTTTAAAATATATCTTCTTTCCCTTGACTTTTGCCACCACTTGACAAGGGCTTCATTTGTAGATCTATAATGCATCATATCCAAGCACCTACATTTTTAGATTTTATTCCAAGTCAATGGTGTGGGAATCAATCCTATTTTCCAAATAAACCTAACTTCAGAGGAATTTCTTGTGCAGTAATCTGCCCATTTCTCGACCTTTCCCAGGACTAGAAAACACACATTAGGAATGGGACATTGTAAGGACCAACCTAGACGAACCAAATTAGCTTCTTGATAGCGATTTTCAGCTGCCCTTCTTTCCATATTCCACTTCCGGTTAAAAGTTCTGATAGCAACATCTGAAATGAAACCAATGTGTGGGAGAAAATATGACTGTTTTATCTGGCTGCTCGATAAATGTTTCTAGTTGACCACAGCTTCGTCAAACCAGTTATAATGGCATTCATGATGCTCCACAAAAGGGTTGTTACTGATGTGGGCTCGCTCTGTCCTGTAATCTGACATAGCATTTGTAAATTTGATATTTTTACAATGGGTGAGGAATGTTTATATAGTCATCATACGTAATGGTCAAACGGATGAAAGTTAATTCGCAAAGGTTATAATGTGACAGGACTTTGTAGGAGTCAAATTATCAACTGCATAGTATTGTGTAATCACATTGTGCATGTAAATATGCTTTTAGTCCAGTCAACATTTCTCTTATAAAAATCCAAATCTGTTAAATAGGTGAAAGAGAAGGCGATAGCTGCAAGGAGGAGTGCTGTGAAGTATATCATCTTTCCATCTGCCAATAGGAGAGATTTTGATGAGCTTGCCGATAATGTCAAAGAAGGTTTGGAAGTTCACTTTGTTGATCACTACGAGCAGATTTTTGAGCTGGCATTCGAAAAGGCCGAGGAAAAATAAAGTAAAGCTCTTCTTTTTCCTGTATGCTGAAGTGTACATTTTCCCACCCATTGCTGCGCTGGATCTATATTCATTGCATTGTTTTAGATCACCCAGCCTAAGAAGGTGAGGATGTTTTACATGTCCCCAGGGTTTCTCCTGCAATGTTTATTTAACGTGCCACCATGCACGACTTTGAGTCTTTTTGTTTTGTGGTAGAAAATAAACAACCTTTGTAAACCACATTATTTAACATGTAGTAACATCATCCTTCAATGAAAATGGGTCAGTTTTTGCTTTCTATGGGGATTTCTGTTTTTCCTGAATGTGCATCAAGTAGTCTTTGTTTGTAAAGCATTTGTTTTGGCCAAGTTGTTAAGTGCGCGAAACAGCAGCTAAACTAATTCCAGGATCCTTTTTTTCTTTTTGGAAATATGGTGGGATGAGACCTACTGAAATGAAGTTTGCATAGCTCAGTATCCACCTTGCTTGTCTGTTAATACCATATTGCGGATAACTTGCCAGCACTTAATGAGAAACTTAACCACCACCACACGATTGCCTCGAGGATCTTTGTCAGTCAAATAAAGCGCTCAGAGTAATCGCCTCAGCTACCTGTGTATTTCACCCCCAATGAACTTTGTACCGGTAGGAGAAGCTTATCAAATCTAGTATGGATGGCCCCACAACTATATATCTAACATCTCATCAAGAAGGGTCTCCTCTTTCTTGCTTCCCTGAATTAGCTGCTCATCTAGGATAGGGGAACAAAACTATGCTAGCTTTCTTGTTGTTGGAGTCCCAGGAGCATTTGACCTCCTTTCCAAGATGCACTCGTCAACGTTTTCTTCTAAAGAAAGAACTTATAAAGTATCATGGAGACTATCTTACCTAAGTGCATGGCTGATTTTGAAATATCGAAGGATATCGGTTTAAACTTAAAACATCTCCATAGATAGAATGGAAAACCTATGGAAAAATGTAACATGGTTATAACATTGAACCTTCTTCATTAAGTTACAAAGACGAGTTTACTGCATGTCTACAATCTAATTTTGGTCATTTTCTTGTTCATTCCTAATCATAAGCACGCCAGCTATAGGAAATAGATTAGACAAACAAAATACAAGCATGAAAGAGTAAATGAACAGTGGGAACTCAAGGGGTGGTCTGGTGGTAGTGCAATGTGCTTACACCTTAAAGGACCCGAGTTCGAATCTCAAGAGGAATGCTCCGGACCCTCGAAATTACTGGGCCTACTATTCAAAAAATAATGAACGGTGGAATCCCTAATGCTCTTACCGAGTTTTAGAAACATGTCCGGATATCAAAAAGCTCGTCAGGTATTGCTTTTGTTTTTAAGATTGGACCTTTTGGTTCAGTCGATCGAATGACATCAACAATCGTAGAAATTGGAAAAAAACACGTATTATCCAACTGTCTGATAGTTAATTTATACAAAAATTGTGTATTACGCAACTTTGTAGAATTCATATTAGTATATATTTATGATGTCTAAAATTTACAATTTAAAAATATAATGTTAATTCAAATGTGATTAGAGTATCATAGAAGAATATGGAGAAGATATCAAGCTTTACAGCTTTCAGTATCCACAACTAGAGTTTGGCTTCATTTGCCATGGTTCTAAATTAGTATTTGTATCATTTTTTATTGATTGATGTTAATATTATGTATATGATGAAGTTGATTTCATAGTAATCGAAGTTAGTTTTAGAATTTATTAAAAATCAATGGAGTTTGTGCTTATGTATAGATGAATAGATACATGGATCTTTTTTTTTGGTATGCTTTTATTCTTTTGGTTTATGTATAGGTAAATAATATATAATTAGCATATTTTAATGTTAGTGATATTTTTTAGATGATTTTTGTGTGTTTTTGGTCAGGTATTTCCGTCAAAATTCAAGGAAAGAGTAGATAAATGATAGATTCACCAGTCGGCAAATGCGAAGTCTAGAATTCACAATGCCATAGCATTAAATTGAACGCACACAAATATGTAATAAGAAGGTTGAACATAGGACAGTGTTGTACGTACGGTAATGGAGATCAAAATGGCCTAGACTGGTATTCTTTTGTTCAATCTTGCTCATTAATAGCATAGCCACTGATTATATATAAACATTGTTAGAAAACTAATTTAGATCAAACATCTGAAATAGAACATCATATCAAACGTTGCTCTCTTGTTGATTCTTTCTCACTAAGAGGTTGGCTACTGATCTACTTATACAGAGACATAACAACAACAAAGCCTTTCCTTTTTCCACATTAAACAACGGTTGTTCTTTTCTTCATTTTGGCTTATTAACAGGAAACAACGAATCGAAATCCATGATTCTTTCCTATCTTCCACGAAACACTTCTCATCTAAAAGATAGAAACGTTCCATAGAACCCAATGCTGACTTCTTTTGGACAATTCCTTTCCAGTGGGCAGCCCCCTCTCAGGTCAGCAGCATGATCTTCGAGTCGTTCCCTCTTTTGATAAGTTATGGAAATTCCTTATAATTTTTTAATCCTCCCGTCCATTCCATTCCTCTTGTTCTTATCATATCCACGAATACAAAGCATCTTATCTTTTAACTATGAAAAAATGACAAGAGGGATTTTTTAATCGCGAAACGTGCAGAAAAGTTGGATCTGATTCGCTCGGAGTTGGCATGTGAGTAAAAAATTACATGTATCCCTTTATATCTGTATTCGTCAAATAGATATAGATGTTATTTTTTTATATCCGACGAATACGAATGTCAATACGAACGTGAAAATTATAATGTTATCGAACATGAATATGAATACAAATTTAATATTCTTAATTTTGACGAATTCAAATTTTAGATTATAAATATAGTACGAATATAAATACGAATGTTTAAATTTTGAAACATACCGTAAGCATATTTCTTTTATTATTTAGTTTTTTAAGCCTTTTGTTATTATTTAGTTATATTTTAGATCGATATTCATTATTAAAGTATTCAGTGTTCTTTTCATATTTTCGGTATTGTTGTGAACTAAAATGGACATTAGTATATCTGAACATGTGTAATATTCACAAATAAATTCGCACTTGTTTGTTAAATATCCATATTCGTATCGACATATCTACCTAAGGGGGCATCCAACGGGTTGCCCCTGCTCCATTTTTCTGCTATTTTTTATTTTTTTACAAAATATCACCATGTATATTCATTTGTATACCTCTCTAATACATCATTCGAATTTCGTCAGAAACAGAGACTCTTATGCCATCAATCTAGAACATGTAATTTTAACAGTCTAAACATTATTGTAATCAGCTTGTTCTAGATAGAGGATATAACAGTCTCTGTTTCTGACAAAATTCTAATGGAGTATTGAAGGGATATATAGATGAATATACATGGTGATATTTTTCAAAAAAAACAAAAAAAATTATGAAAAAAAAGGCATGGAGGCAGTCCGTCGTCTGCGCCCTGAGGGCAACCCATCAAATCCTTTTGAAATTTATGAAATTTTCGATAGAAACGAAGCAAACACATAGAAAGATTAGATGGATGCCACTAATCAGCCAAAAAGCTGTATACGTTTTTCAAATATTAATAATTTGTTTTTTAGTCGTTTAAAGGTTAAAAAAGTTTCTTCAAATGGGCATTTCCTAGTCTATTAGTCAAATAGGAAAAGCTTGAAAATTTTTGAGCTCGTTTTGCTAAATATCAACTACTTGATGTAGGGAGTAGGAATATCTAACTGTGATAAGATTCTATTAGCTATACATTGCCACACTAATGAAATTGCATCAAAATAAGATCAAGATACCTCTCAAAGGTAAGCTCTTAACATGATGGAGACTTATATTCTCTTCTCAAAGATGATATTCCCTTCTCAAAGATCAACTTGCTTCACATATATAAATAAAAATCTGTTGTGAAGCAATGAAAGAAATGTTACAATCATAGAACTTCACTATATATATAGGTGGGGGCTTTTCTGAAATTGTAAAAGCCACTGCGAATTTAGTAAAAACTCTGTAACAGTTTTGTAAAATATAAACTGCACATTGTAAAAAAATGAATTTTGTAAAATATAGCATCTAAATTCAAATCAATATTTCCATCCATTATAATAATATTTTCATAATTTTATTTCACTATACATGTTGTGTTAATATTTGTTATTATATGTATGAAACAAGAAATTGTAAAATATATTAAAAAGATGCCTAAATTGAGGGTGGCTCACCATATATATGGTGAGACCCCGCCTCATTTGAAGTTTCTCCTCTCTCTCTCTCTCTCTCTCTATATATATATATATATATAAGGAAAATGGGGCTGCTCCCTGGGAGTAGCCAACATGGCTACTCCCACCCCTATTTTTCCCTCATTTTTTTATTTTTTTTGAAAAATACAAATTTGTATATTCATCACCATATCCCTCTAACATTCTATTAAAATTTCGTCAGAAACAGAGACTCCTAGGTCCTCCATCCAGACGTCATTCTTTTAACGGTAACAGGATTTTTTAAAATCGACCCTGTTTGGATGGAGGCCATAGGAATCTCTGTTTCTGACGAAATTTTAATAGAATGTTAGAGGGATATAATGATGAATTTACAAATTTGTATTTTCAAAAAAAATAAAAAAATTTGGGGGGAAATGGGGGTGGGAGCAGCCCGTTGGCTACTCCCAGGGAGCAGCCCCATTTTTCCCTATATATATATATATATATATATATGTGTGTGTGTGTGTGTGTGTGTGTGTGTGTATATATGTATGAATGTATATGTATAGGGTGCACTTAAATTGAGGTGGCACCTTTCCTTGATTATGGAAAGGTGTCATCTTAGGCCGTTGGATGACGAGTGTACGAGGGAGATTGAAACCACTAGGTGGTTTTCGTGCCAACTAACATTCCTAAAATACGGGTAGATTAAATTAATGCTAATTTAGTAAAATACACGTCATTGTACATTCTATATTTAGGTATATGTCGAATGATGTATAGAAATTTTCAGAAGTACCTGATGGAATAAAGGTTCTCGTTTTGAAATAATTGTTATTAATTTACAAACGATTGAGATATTTTACAATTCTGTGTTATAAATTACAAAAAGCATAACCACTGTTGTTCACAAAAAAGTCCAAATCCGGCGAAAATTTGTATTTTTTGTGTACATGTGTTTCCTAAAATATATAGTGCTTTTATCATATGCTAATTAATCGATGTACACGTGGAAAACATTCCTAAAATGATGGGATTTTTGTAACAACTATATTTCCTATTATATTAGATGGGGTAAATTGCAAATATATTAAATATGTTACATGGCATATGCATATTAATTTTAGAGGTATTAAACTGTAAATTTTTTTGGTGAATTTGTAATAGTTGAAAACTACATCATTTTTTTTGTAAATTTTGTAAACCACATTTGATTTATTTTGAAAAATTTTGTAGTCTCTTTTGAGAACATTATGTGGGAGTAACATTTATAAATTGACATTATTTTGTAAACTTTGTAGTCTCTTTTGTAAAATAGATGAGATTTTTGTAAAATGCATTTCTTATTATTAATGGACAAATTATTTTATATGGCATTCAATGTATTTTCTATGTCGTGGGTCCATCGAAATTTGTCATCCGTTGTAAAGTTTGTGTAGATTTTGTAAAATCCATGCTCTTAATGTAATAATTATATGATAATCTGCAAAATAAAAAATCAACCATTAGCTTATCATTTATTACAAAAAGGATAACATGTAAAAGAATATGCAAAAGTGTAAATCAATGAATCAAAATGTAAATTATATAATCAATTATGCAAATTAGTAGATCAAAAGGTAAAATCACTACAGGAAT
The DNA here is from genome assembly GCA_037367405.1 of Ottelia alismoides. Taxonomy (NCBI): domain Eukaryota; kingdom Viridiplantae; phylum Streptophyta; class Magnoliopsida; order Alismatales; family Hydrocharitaceae; genus Ottelia; species Ottelia alismoides. Next base: position 489,328 of record JAZKJV010001524.1, on the reverse strand, counting down.
TGCCCCATTTAGGGACGACAACTAGCGACGGTTTATGAACGACCGTCCCTAATGCCTATTTTTAGGGACGGTCATCTAACAACCGTCCCCAATAAACATACTCAATGGGGACGGTCCCTAAAGACCGTCTCCTCTTCCTTGAGTCAAGCCACTGGATGTTTTCGACCTTCCTGTAAGGGCTTTGGGGACGGTCATGACCGTCCCCATTAGTCTTCTGTTGGCGTCGCCTCTAGCGCTTGGACCATAGAGGCCTACCAAAGGGGACGGTCGTAGGTGACCGTCCCTTCAGGTTTGAGCAGGCTACTGGACGTTTTCGACCTTCCTGTAAGGGCTTTGGGGACGGTCATGACCGTCCCCATTATTCCTCTGTTGGCGTCGCCTCTAGCGATTGGACCATAGAGGCCAACCAAAGGGGACGGTCGTCAGTGACCGTCCCTTCAGGTTTGACCAGGCTACTGGACGTTATCGACCTCCCTGTAAGGGCTTTGGGGACGGTCATGACCGTCCCCATTACTCCTCTGTTGGCGTCGCCTCAGCGATTGGACCAAAGAGGTCCACCAGAGGGGACGGTCTCAGATGACCGTCGCCTCTGGTTTGAGCAGGCCACTGGACATTTTCGGCCTTTCTAAAAGGGCATTGGGGACGGTCCTGACCGTCCCCTTTATTCCTCTGTTGGCGTCGCCTCTGACGATGGACCAAAGTGGTCGTCCAGAGGGGACGGTTTTCACTGACCGTCCCCTTTCCTTCTCAAAGGAGACGGTCTTTAGTGAACCGTCGCCGATCGTCTTCAATGGAGACAGTCATTTTGACCGTCCCCATTGGTCAGATCGAAAAAAACCCTTTCGACCTGCGTTTTCATCCCCATTCTCTCATTTCCACCCGCCGCCCCAAGATCGCCCTCTCCGCCCCAAGGTCGCCTCCAGCTCCTCCTTCCTTTCCAACCTCGTTTATCTTCATTTCCGGTAAGTATAAACACTCCTTTGCTTTTATTCTTGTGTATTTTACTTGATAATCTTGTTAGAGTTGTCTTTCTCCATTGGTTTTAGTTGTTTTGATAATGTGCTAAGGGATATTATGCTTAGGGATTATGCTTAGGGATAATGTTTAGGGATTATGCTTAGGGATAATGCTTAGGGATTATGTATACAATAGGGATAATGCTTAGGGATAATGCTTAGGGATTATGTATACAATAGGGATAATGCTTAGGGATAATGCTTAGGGATAATGCTTAGGGATAATGCTTAGGGATTATGCTTAGGGATAATGCTTAGGGATTATGTATACAATAGGATTTATGCTTAGGGATTATGCTTAGATTGTGTATACAATAGGTTAGGGATTATGTATACAATAGGTTAGGGATTATGTATACAATAGGTTGTCCCTAGGTTGTGTATACAATAGGTTAGGTATTATGATTTGGGTATACCATAGATTTATCTCTTAGCCTTTGTGCCACAGCGAGCCCCGCAAAGCGCTTTCTCCTAAGCTCAAGTGTGTTGAGCACAGAGGAGGGGTGAGCCTAGACCGGACTTTTTGAGGCTAGAGATGAATGATTTGTTTATACAATAGATATCCAAAAATGATAGTGAAATCATACAATAGTTATCCCCATAATGATTTGTGTATGCCTTAGCCATAGGAGTTGCTAGCTCATAGGGTTATGTCCAAACACCCTAATTGATTTGCATGTACCTATAGTCCGCTTTGGATAACACAATGTTGGGTTTTATTCTGATTGTGCAGTAAAATGGATAAATCATGGATGGATAAGAGATACGATGATTTTCAACAATATAAGAGAGGAGTGATTGCGTTCTTGGATTGGGCATTTCAAATAGAGAGAGTTGATAAGAAATTTGGTGGTCTAAAGATTTACTGTCCATGTGTGAGATGCAAGAACATTAAATGGGATGTTAGAGAGACAGTGTATAATCATCTCATCCTCAACGGATTTTGGTTGCATTACTCTATTTGGACAGAACATGGAGAGGGTTTAGATGTGCGAATGGATGTGGATATGGGCGTTGATCCAGGATTGACTACCCAAACCTTGAATAATGTTGATCACGAGTTATTTGAACTAATAGACGATTTAAGAAGACCTGAGGCACAAGACATTGGTTCAGATGATAGGTTCTCGAGCAGTTGGCCAGATGCAGAAGATATATTGGCTCCTGGGGTGGAAATGACACGTTTGCAGTTTTTGTTAGAGCTGTTTAAGATGAAAGTAAGGAACGGATCAACTGCAGCTATGATGACAGATGTGTTGGGTTTAATACGAAAGTTATTAAATAATCCTCAGAATTACCCTAAGGATTGGAAAGAGGCGAAGCAACGATTCCGATCGCTTGGTCTAAAATACGAGAAGATAGATGCTTGTGTTAATGACTGCATGCTTTTCCGAGGAGAAAATTCGGATCTAGTTCTTTGTCCATATTGTAATGCTTCCCGCTATAAAGAAGAAAAGAATGATTTAAAGAGAAAGAAGAAGTCAGTGAAAATTTTACGGTACTTCCCATTAATTCCAAGACTAAAACGTCTCTTCATGTCTGAAAAAACTGCAAAGTGGATGACGTGCCATTCTCGTTCAAATAAACGAGATGCTAATGGAGCTATGAGACATCCATCCGATGCAGAAGAATGGATAAAATTTGATCAGAGATATCCGCAGTTCTCTAATGATGAGAGAAATGTTCGTTTGGGATTAGCCTCAGATGGTTTCAATCCGTTTGGTAATATGAGTCTGAGTTACAGCATTTGGCCCGTGATTCTGGTTGTTTACAATCTACCTCCATGGATGTCAATGAGTTCATCATTTATGATGATGACGCTACTAATTCCTGGTCCTAAAGGTCCTGGCAACGCAATTGATGTGTACCTAGAACCGTTAATGGATGAACTAAAAGTCTTATGGACTACTGGAATACCTACATATGATGCATGTAGGAAAGAGATATTTAAATTACAAGCTGCGCTATTGTGGACTATAAATGACTTTCCCGCGTACGCAAATTTGTCTGGTTGGAGTACCAAGGGAAAAGTCGCATGTCCGGTCTGTTTTGAAAAAACACATTCGACATGGCTGTCTGGAAGTATGAAGCATTGCTATTTGGGTCATCGTCGATTCCTTCCACCAAAGCATAGATGGCAAAGGGCAGATAATAATAAGAAATTCGACGGGACACCTTATGGACAACGAGTTGACTTAGCTCGTGTGAATGGCAACGTTATTTGGGAACAACAATTACTTGTACGAAGCAGTTGCCTAGGACGGATAAACAAGAAAAGTGCAGCCGGCGGTTGGAAGAAGCAAAGTATTTTTTTTAGAGAGTTACCATATTGGAAATACTTACAGCTTCGTCATAATTTGGACGTCATGCATATTGAGAAGAATGTATTGGAAAATATTTTGGGAATGTTAGATCTTTCGGGTCAATCAAAAGATAATTTAAGGACGAGACGAGATTTAGTTCAACTTGGTATACGGGAAGAACTACATCCAATTGAATTAGACAATGGACGGATTAGTATACCTGCAGCAATATATACTTTATCCAATGCTGAGCGTGATAAAATCTTCAGCTTCCTTAAAAGTCTGAAGGTATCTGATGGGTTCTCATCACAGCTATCGAGGTGCGTAAATGAAAGAGAACGTAAGATAACTGGATTAAAAAGTCATGACTGTCATGTTTACATGGAAGTTTTACTGCCATTAGCCCTTCGCGGAATTGTTGACGATGCTGTCCTCCAATCATTAACAGAATTGAGTGGTTTTTTTAGATTATTGTGTTCGAAGGTTTTAGATCCGTTGATCTTGAGAAAACTTGAAGATGTTGTTGTGATTACATTATGCAAATTGGAGCAAATTTTCCCACCAGCCTTCTTCGACGTCATGGTTCATTTAATAGTTCATTTAGCAGGTGAAGCAAGAATCGGTGGGCCGGTTCAATATCGTTGGATGTATCCAATAGAAAGATTCCTTCGAAAATTAAAAAATATGGTCTTTAACAAGGCACAACCCGAAGGATGCATTGCTGAAGGTTATCTTTGTGAAGAGTGTATTAATTTCTGTGAAATGTATATGGACGGTGATAGCGTGCGTTTTAACCGATATGAACGAAATGATGAAGGCGAGGTCGTGGAGGAAGAGGACGAATCTAAGTTATGGGTCTTTCATTCTTGTGGCAGGCATATATTCAGTGGTTTACGCCGCGTAATATCCGATGAAGATAGAGATCTCATACAATACTATGTCTTGATGCAGTTGTCAGAAATAGATGAATTCTTTGATGAGTACGATTCATTTTTTAATGAGACACATAATAAATCTGAATTCCTCAAATGGTTCCGTTCACGTGTGAAACATTTACGGGAAACGGCAGATGATAGGTGGAATATTAACCTTGACATTCTTGGAAGTATACCATATTCTCAAGTTATGTCTTACAAGGGTTATATTGTGAATGGATACAGATTTAGAACAAAGTCCGCCGACGAGATGAAATCGACGCAAATGTCGGGGGTTATAGTAAAAACAGATTTGCCTTCAGGTTTAGACGGCTATTATGGGGAAATACTTGACATAATAGAGATCAGTTTTACTCATGAATGTCGATGTGTTCTGTTTATGTGCAATTGGTTTGATGTTGGTCGCGAGGGGATAGGATACCAAAGAGATAGAAATGGGATCATTTCATTGAAACAATCTGGGAAATTGCAAACAAATGAGCCCTTTACACTGGCCAGCCAGGTAGAACAAGTTTTTTATGTTCCAGACAACTTAACTGATGGATGGATCATACCCGTGAGAACAGTGCCAAGAGATTTTTTTGATGTCAACGATGATGATGAGTTGCTAAATCTAAACGAGGCATATCAAGCTGAAATACAGGAAAATCCAACAGAAATTGTAGATGCGGATTTCTAAAATGTAAGTTTACCATCATTTATTTACCAATTTTTTTATGTAATATGTGAATTATATCATTGTTGTTATATCTAATTCGAATGTTTTTTAATATGCAGATATGCCTCCACGTGCTAGACGCATCCGGGATGCACCGCCTACAGCACAGCGAGGGAGTGGGACCTCCGATCCTGACGGATCGAGTGGCTCGGGCACCAGACGTAGAGGCCCATCTCAGTGCAGAGTGTTGGACCGTCTGCGTCCTGGTGAGACACTCAGGGTGCGGATCGTTGGAGGCGATGCGGTGGGGGAGAATTCGGCTGTTTTCCAGAGTTACTTGGGACAGGTCTGCAGAGCCAGGGTCCCTCTCCACATTACGGACTTCCGTTTAGTGGAGCGGTCAATAAAAGATGCCATTCTTCATGATTTGGAGGTATTCTATACATATTTCATTTGATAATACAAAATTTTTCTTCAATATATATACAAACTTATTTATGATTGTTTTGATTACTTTGCAGTCTAGTTTTTCCTGGGACCGTGACCCGGCCACTGATGCTCTGATTTTAGGCCATGGGGCGGAGATGTTGCGTAAATATCGAGGTCGTGTGAAGGCCCGAGTGAGTACTTTGCTTTTTATTTAAGTATAAACATTTTTTATCATGTAGGTATATAATTAATTTTCTTTACATTTTAAAGTACTTCGACCCTGAGCTACCATTGGAAGCCAATTTGGCAATTGTCCTCCGAATGTACCGGCTGACCAATGGAGGGCGATGGTTTATATTTGGATGGGAGAAGATCATACGGTGAGTGATTTAAAAATGTGCATTCTATACAAATTTCATTTCGAAATCTTTTATTAAAATTCTATCTTCGTATAGGGCATCTCAAGGAGAAATGCAGAAAATCGAAGAAAAGGTTTCAAGTCTACACATAGGATGGGGAGAAGAAACACGAATCAACTGAAGGATGACTTTGTAAGTAATCTAGACTATTATATATATTTATTAAAATGGTATCCTAAGTTACTAATCTTTTCACATTAGGAAGTTGAGAACGAGAGAATACCCAGCCGAATGGAAGTGTTCGAGAGGTCTAAGAGCCGCGATGTGGGCGGGGAAGTTCATTGGGTGGATCCTGCCTATGGTCCAATTCATGTAAGTTATTCATAATATGTATATATATGCATCTTTAATACAAATTAAATTAATTTGAACTTAAATAAATTTGTAGGAGGAGATGGTCAGGCTCACAACCACTGGCTCTGTAGACCCTGCTGGAACGAGTCATCCACCTCTGACTCCTGATGCGGCTTTCATCCAGGCGACTGGTCCAGAGCATCAGGGACGCATCCGTTGTGGTGGTCGTGGTGCCACCATACGGAATTGGTATGGATTAGGAACCGGCTCGACCTCTCAGAAGACGCAAAGGGAGAGGGAACTAGAGAGTCAGGTGTCTAGCATGAATCTGGAGATTCAGGATTTGCGCCAACAAATGGCGATATTCAATGCATTCATGCAGGCACATCAAGGTGGAGCGTCGACTAGCCACCCAACAGTTGATAATACCGCTGTGAGGCTAGGCGACGACGATGAGGGTGAAGAAGAAGATGATGCTGATGACGACGAGGACGACGACGACGAGGACGAGGCTGAGGACGACGAGTAGGATAGATTACGTAGTTTGTATGATACTTTAGTATATTGTATAACTATTTTGAACAATTAATGTAGGACATTGTAGTATTTTGAATGCATGTGTTGTTGGATGAGTTTTTTAGAATTATGGATTGCATTTTTTTGTTATGGTGATTGTAATTTATTATGTATACAGATTTTTCCTAACAGGGGAAAATGAGGATCAAATAGGGGGCAATGGAAATTTTTTTTGTTAGCAGATTAACAAAGGGGACGGTCATTGTGACCGTCCCCTTCGTACTTACCGTCTTCAATCTTTACCATTTGGGACGGTCAGGAGTCTGACTTTTAGGGACGGTTCTGACCGTCCCCTATGTGCGGGTATTGGGGACGGTTACCAATACCGTCGCTTATACCAAATGCGACGGGACCTTTAGAGACGGTTTGACGACCGTCCCTATTGATAAGAGGGGACGGTCAACATATCGTTAGCGACGGATGTTGACCGTCGCCTGTTCTAGTCTTTCTTGTAGTGAATATAACCATCATATTTTAGCATTTACATCCGATTGAACCTATAAACTTCATTCCTAATCCACAATCAGTGGGATTTTATCTAATTTGATTTTTACAAATACATCATCTTTTGGGTGAAAATATAACAAGATACACAAATTTCTATAATAAAAATTCATTTATTGATATTGACAACCTGAGATAAATTCAATCTGCAAACAAATATTTACATTCTCAATCAAAAAATGCTTTCTTTTAAGTGACATTTTCATTCTCAATCTACAGAATTTAATCTGTAAACAAGACTCAAAAGAAAAAAAATGAAAAGTGTGTTTAACTCAAAAGAATGAAGGATCTCAAACTTACAAAAGATTGAATATTCTAGAAAATATGATTGGACTGAAAAAATGAAAAGTACGTTGAATATTCCATAAAATATAATTGAATAAAGGCTCGTGTTTTGAAATATATGTTACCAATTTACAAGAGATTGATATATTTTACAATATTGTGTTATAAATTACAAAATCGTACATCACCAGCATTCGAAAAAACACTCAATCAAAACCATTAGTGAATCAGGAACACTGATTCAAAAATAAAACCAAATGAAAAACTATGAAGATTGGATTGGTAGTATTGTTAGATAAAATAATGTATTTGTTTTCAGGTGCGATCATTTGGACTGTATTTCATTATTAGACAAATACAATAGATTAGACAAAATCAATCTACTGTATTTTGTTCAAACTAACAATCATTATTAGACAAAATGAAAAATAAATTATTAAACTAACCACGCATACACCACCTTGTACAACTCAATGCACTGCCGTTGTCGCCATGTATCACCGTCATCTTTGTCACACACCGCCATCTCCAAATACAACCATCGTCTCTACGTCGATGGATTAACGAAGAAGAGAGGATGGAGAAACACTCGTCGACTTTTTTTTGAAATTCGAATAATTGAGAGGCAAGATCGTGATAGATGCTATATTTAGAAAATTACATCGTTAATTAATTGGTACTTGGATAATGACGCAACCAAATCGAATATTCAAAATTTTTCTAAAAATGACGATTTGGAAGTTGTTTCGACGGTGGTTTTGGGTTTCAATTAGTGGTTTTGTTAACCACCGTTGATCCTAATCAGATGGCTACTAAGAGGTGTCGCACCATACTCAAGGAAAGGTGCCACCTTAATTCAAGTTTTCCCTATATATATATATATATATATATATATATATATATATAGAGTGGCGATCCTGTGAGATGGGGATTCTGTGAGATGGTGAGATGGGTAATCTCAATCACCCATTTTACTATCATTCACGGCATGAAACCTGGGGGGATTTAGATAGAATAATGAGTGAAACACGTGTTTCAAATTTCGTGTAAAAAAAACACCCCTAACATGTCCATGGAGGGGGTCGATTTCAGCAATTCTGAGACCGTTAAAATTTGACAGTCTTGATGGAGGGGATAGAAGTTTTCGATTAAGTTGATTTTGGAATAGCACCATGATGGTATATAGTGATCTAAATCCCCCTAGGTTTCATGCCGTGAATGATAGTAAAATGGGTGATTGAGATTACCCATCTCACCATCTCACAGAATCCCCATCTCACAGGATCGCCACTATATATATATATATATATATATATATATATATATATATATATATATATATATATATATATATATATGGGGTTGATGGGGCTGCCCCCTGGGGGCAGCCAACATGCTGCCCCGTCCCATTTTTGGGCAAATTTTTTTATTGTTTTTGAAAAATATCACCATGTATATTCACCTCTGTATCCCTCCTATATGTCATTCGAATTTCGTCAGAAACATAGACTCTTACGGCCTCCATCTAAACAGGATCGATTTAAAAAATCCTGCGACCGTAAAAAAATGATGTCTGGATGAAGGTCGTAGGAGTCTCTGTTTTTAACGAAATTCGAATGACATATAGGAGGGATATAGGGATGAATATACATGTTGATATTTTTCTAAAAAAATAAAAAAATTGCGAAAAATGAGGTGGGAGCAGCCCCATTTTACCCTATATATAGGGTTAAATGGGGCTGCCCCCTGGAGGAGCTAACTTGGCTCCCCTCGCCCCATTTCGCATGTTATTTTATTTTATTTTTTGAAAAATTCTTCCGTGAAATTTCATCACTATATCCCTATATTATATCATTAAAATTTTGTGCGAAACAGATACTCTTACGGCCTCCATCCAGACAGTCATTTTTTAACGGTAACAGAATTGCTAAAAACGACCCATCTGGATGGAGGCCGTAGGAGTCTTTGTTTCGTACGAAATTTTAGTGACATAATATAGGGATTTATTGATGAAAATCCATGAAAGAAATTTTCAAAAAAATAAAAAAATCGGGTGAAATGGAGCAGGGGGAGCCAAGTTAGCTCCCCATGGAGGCATCCCCATTTTACCCCCCCCCCCCCCCCCCCACATATATATATATATATATATATATAAGGTGCACTTGAATTGAGGTGGCATCTTTCCTTGATTATGGAAAGGTGTCATCTTAGGCCGTGGTATGATGAGTGTACGAAGGAGATTGAAACCACTATGTGGTTTTCGTGCCAACTAACATTCCTATAATGTGGGATGGTTAAATTAATGCTAATTTATATAAATACACGTCGATGAACATTCTATATTTAGGCATATGCGGATTTATGAAAAAATACAGAAATATTTGATGGAATGAAAACCTGCATTTTGAAAAAACTGTTAAGAATTTACAATCGATTGACATAATTTACATTTACATGTTATAAATTATAACATCATGTCTACCGATGTTTGAGAAAAAAACTCTAAATCCGGTGAAATTTTGTGTTTATGCATTTGAATTTTACGCATATTATGTTTCATTAAAATTCATCGTGCTTACGTAATAAGATAATAAAGTGATCTACACATGGCAAACTCTCCTGTAATGAATTCAAAATTTGATCACTCTTTAAAAAGTTAGATACACAATTTTATATTATTAAAATGGTATGAGAATAAAAAATACACAATATACATATATTTTACACATACACACATAATTTTACAAAATTGAATTATATTTCACAAAGATATTATGACAATTTTGAACGATCTCGTCGAGGTACACCCCTTTCTACGGCTGCGAGAGAGCGAGAGAGCGAGATCGGGAGAGAGGGATAGAAAGATGAGAGAGGGCTCCCTTTGGCGAGGTAGATCTCGGGATGATCTTCCCCTCCTTATGGAGATTGTTATATATAGGGGCATGAACATCCCCTCGCCAAGTCTGCCCCAACCCCCACGCTCGGCGGTTACGGTCCTCCCCGCGACCCGACCACGCCACGGCCACGCCGCAACTACCGTCCCCCCGGATCGGGCGGCGACGGTTTCTTGACCACTTGGTCAAAAAACCGTTCTACATCTCCCACTTGATCAAAGTGGTCAAGACATATATACTCCCACTATTCGTGTAGTTTATACATGGAGATTTATTATGTGAGGATCATTATCTATGAAACCTCTTTCTTGACTCATGCATTCCTGAGTCCCATTAAACCAACATGTTTAATGTATGTTCTTGCTGTTATTCCCTTGGTTAGGGAATCAACTAACATGTCACTGGTAGGTATGTAGGTTACTGTGATTTCTTGCTTTGCCACTATTATAGTGATATTGGATCTCAATGTGTTTTCCTTTAGAACTATTAGCCCCACTATTAATCAAGCTTATCGCAGCTTGATTGTCACAATACATTTCAATTGGCCCTTTGATCAATTCGAGGCTTAGATCCTCTAGAAAACGCCTGGTCCATACAGCATGAGTGGTGGCCATGTTACATGCAATGTACTCAGCCTCCTGTGTATGTCGAGATACACATCCTTGTTTCTTGCTACCCCAAGAAACATCTGCACCACCAAACATGAACAGATAACCTGATGTGGATTTTCTATCATCCACATCCCCTCCGAAATCGGATCGGAGCATCCTACCACTTCAAGCGATTCTGCTTGATACACAAGTTTCAGATGCACTGTCCCTTTCAGATATCGAAGAATCCTCTTTACAGGTTCCCAATGTGTCGGACCTGGATTGCTTTGATATATACTGACTAAGCTTACTGGATAAGCTAAATCAGGTCGAGTACACATCATTGCATACATTAGACTTCCCACCGCTTGTGCATATGGTACATAAAGGAATCTGCCCTTTTCTGGGACACAGACTCTTAATGAGTCTCTTTCCCATCACAAGTAGTGTTGGAGCTGGAGTGCTATTCTGCATTCCAAATCTCCTTAATACAGTATGCAAATATCTTTCCTGACTAAGGCTCAATGTCCTTGAGTCCCTGTCTCTTGTTATTTGAATTCCAAGAACATAGGATGCTTCGCCCATGTCCTTCATCTCAAATTCATTGCTCACTTTCTATTTGATTTCATTGAGCATTTGTATGCCATTACCTGCAAGCAGAATGTCATCAACATATAATGACATGATTGCAAAACTGCTCCCACTCTTCATGGCATACAGAAAGTTATCCAATTTATTTGAAACAAATCCAAATTGAATAACTTTCTTATGAAATTTGAGATACCATTCCGTGAAGACTGCTTTAAGCCATATAACGACTTTTTTAACTTGTAAACCTTTTTCTCCTGACCTTCAACCTGAGATCCATCAGGTTATCACATATAAATCTCCTCCTTTAATTCTTCAATAAGGAAGGCCGTCTTCACATCCATTTGGAACAATTCCAAATCCATATATGCGACTGTAGCTAAGATCATCCGAATGGATGCAAACTTAGCCACTGGAGAGTAGGTTTCCTGGAAATATATTCCAGCTTGCTGAGTATAACCCTTGGCAACTAATCTGATTTTGTATTTGTCAACTGTACCATCAACTCGGTACTTTTTTTTGAATACCCACTGATGACCGGCCAAGCGACAGAGGTAAAGGTACAGAAATAGGTCGTTGTGACCTCAATCACTCGGACTAAGTCGATCAAGAAAAATCGAACCACTCGCGAAAAATAAAACCAATCAAGCAAGGAAGCGGTCCTGCTATATGTTTAACCTGGTATAGCACCCAGGGTCGAACTCAAGGAGCACGGATTGGCCGAAGGCCTACGAAGTAGTAAAAACAAATAAAATAAAGACAAAATATTTTTAGTGGTTTTTAATTATTTTTATAATTTTTTGGATTTTTAATGTGCAAAAAAAATAATAAAAACAAAAAAACAAGCACACTTCAACAATTTATTTAATGCATCAAAAATCAAGCAAAAATTCAAACAAAAATATTTTTGTGTGTGTTATAATTTTTTATGTTTTTGGTGAATTTTTGGGATATTTCTGATATTTATTTTAATTTCTAAAAATCAAACAGTAACAAAACTAAGTAGTACTGTCCAGCCATGCCTAAAGTCCCTAAATAAAATACCTAAGGACCTCAAAAAGGCCTGGGAGTAATTTTCCTAGAAAATAGATGAAATAAGGAAAATTTAGGTACCAGATTTATTGTTTTTGGATTTTTAATATATTTATTAGAATTTTTATGGGTTTTTAGGGGTTTTTAAGTTTTTAAGGCTTTTAATCAGAGAAACATAGCCAAAATTGGCTAGAAAATCAAGGAACACAAAACAAACAGTACCAAATTTTTATAGAATTTTTAGGGGAGTTTTTATATTTTTTTGGGGTTTTTAAATCTAGACAGTAGCTAAAATGATAGTTTTTGAATTTTTAAAAATAACAAACGAAATCAAAAATGTCCTCAAAAATTCACAAAAATCCTACACCATGGTAGGAGCCATATGTCAAATTTTCGTCGAATTTGGAGGTGATTTGATATTTTATTCAAAAATCACAAGAGGGTACTGTGCACAAGGACTGAAATGCAAATACCCTAAGTTCTGGGGGTCCCGGTGCTAAATACCCAGCAAAACAAGCGCGAGGCGCGTGCCTGGGGCACTTAGGGACCTATATGTAATAAAAATAAGGTCCGGGGACTAATTGGTAACACGTACCAAAAGTCCGAGGGCCTCAGCTGCAATTTACACACAAATAAACGCACATGCGGAATAAAACCATTCACAGGGGCATAAATGCAAATATCAAAAAGTTTTCATTCATTTCAGAACAACCAGAACTACAAGGGCATGTATAGCGAATAACCCAAAAATACACGTGACGAAGCACGTGGCTCACACAGGCAGGGATATAAGTGCAAATAAACTAGGCTCGAGGTCCTATATGCAATTTACCCTAAAACTAAACAACGTACTTAAACATTTACAGGACTAATACGAAATAAACTAAAGATAAGGGCCTAAGGGTAATTTACCCTTTATTAACCGGAGCTGATGGATGGCCGCCACGTGGCGATCGGACGGTCAGGAAGGGGGCGGCTCTGAACGCTGCTCTGCCCTGGTCGATCCAACGGTCCAGGCCAGGACACGTGTGGATCTAACGGCCTGGATCTGTCTCCTCAGATCTGACGTCCACGGGCGCTCCAGAGATGGACGGTGCTGATCAAAACTGGAGCGAGGAGGGCAATCCAACGGCTGCTGGAGGGTCTGGAAGAACTGATGACCGGCGAGCTTCGCCGGCCTCGTGAAAGCGGCTCCGGCCTCCTCTGCTGCGCCTGAGTATCGGAGGAGCTCCGTCGTGAAGATGCGCAGCTGCTGGTGTCCTCCGATGCCCCAGCCGAGCTCGGATGAGCTCCGACGAGGGTGGCGGAGGTGAAGCTCCTGGGCTGGATGTCTGGAGGCCTCAGATGGCTTCCTCTGGTCCTGCAAAATGGCTCAAAAGCTTCGCGGGTCGAGGGCAAAATGCCTCGACCCAGTTAGGCGACGTGGGGGTGAATGGTGCGTCGGGGCGACGGGCTCCGGTGAAGGTGGGAGACGGTGGAGCCCGGTTCCCAGCTCCTGTGCGAGCTGGGTTGTGCGAGTGGGTGCAGAATGTACATCGAGGGAAGGCGGAGATGTTGGTCGGGTCCGATGGTCGGGAAGCGGTCGGAACCGGGGTGAATCGACGAAAAAGTACTACGGCGAAGATTGGGGGAAAGCTGAAATCAAAGGAAAGGGCGGAGCTAAGGGGGTACCTGGATGGATGAATAGACTGGGCTGGAGCTGGGGAAGCTCCCGGTCGTAGCCTCGAGGGACGTCTGGGCCCGAGGCTCGGAGCTCGCACCAGTGGCGGAGCTACGGCGGAGCTACTCGCCGGATCAGTGGTATCCGGCCCCTCTCCTCGCTGCGACAGCACCTGGAGCGAGCTGTCACTCACGCTCGAGCACTGGAGGTCACGGGGGATGGAGCGAATGAGCCAAAGATGCGTGAAATGGGTGGCGGAGCTCGCTTATGTATGCTGGCGGGATCCGAGAAGAAGGGCTCGGGTAGGGTCACGGTGGCGCGCGGATCCCGAGGTCGATGCCCGGCGAGGGTGTCGGATGTGGGAGGTGTAAAACGGAGTCGGGGTTTAGGGAAATGGGTATCGGGTCGAGCGGGCGAAATTAGGAGAAGACGGGTCGGGCGCTCGAGTCCGTGAGAAGTGGTCCTGGGGGGGCCAGTTGACCGGGCGGTCAACATCCCCAGGACCCAATGGGGTCAGGCCACGTGGCAGGATTTTAGAGCTTAAAATTAAGGTAGTTATGGTCCGATTTTGTAAAAACTCAAAACACAAACTATTTTTATTTTATTTTTTTCTATTTTTTGGTGATTTTTAATTAATTTTTGGAAATAAAAATAAGGTATTTACATTATATAGCTATATATAGGTATATATACAATATGTAGGTTTTTGATTTTTGATTTTTAATTATTATTTTTGTATAATTTTATTCCTATTTTATATTTTATTTATTTATAGAATAAAATAAGGAATAAAAGGGTATTTTTATTTTATTTTTATTATTTATATACATAGGTCAAATAAATAGTTATGTACAACTATATACATGGTATATGTACAATATATTTTTGTATTTTTAATTTTGTATTTTTATTTGATTTTTGTTTTGATTCTTTTTATTTTATTTATTTACAATATATATCATAGAATATTTACAAGAAGTTTGGAAAATAACTTTATATATTTACAAGGTTAAATAAATATAGAAGCATGGTCTATGTACATGATGAAAGGGTATTTTTAATTTTTAATTTTTAGCCTTTTTATTTTGTTTTTATCTCCTATAAATATATACAAGTATTTATAAGCATATTTTTGGGTGAGGAAAACATTTTTATTTTATTTACATAAATATATACAAATGAGCCCCTATCTCCCTCTACTTGGCTTTTATGCGGTCAGGCCCATGCTGAGCCCTCCCTTGGGTTAGGTTGCTCAATATTTATTCTAAATATTTCCCTCTTTTTCTTTTTAATCTTTATTCTTTTATTTTTGCACAAAAACATGCTAATTATAGATTTTTACACAATGCATGCTTTTGCTAATTATTCCTATTTACACATATCTACATGCATTTGCAAAGGTTTTTGTAGCTAAAATATAAGAATAAAGAGTGATGAATGGGTATTCATCACCCCCCTATACTTAACTTTGCTAGTCCCTTAGCAAACACTTATTTGAAAAAGAAGTGAAAAAGAAAGAAAGAAAAAGAAAAAGACAATGTACATGGATCAAGGTTGATTATTAAACTTGCCTTCATTAAATTGAGGTATGGATCTCAATCAGATCTTTGGATTATTAATGTGTCGGAACCTTATTTAGACTTAAGCTTAAAACCTAACAGCCTCTAAGTTCCACCAATCTATAATCAAGACTCCTCAATGCTCCAGGTCAGAACAAGTCATCAATCACAAACCCTGAAGACCATGAATCTTTTCTTGTCCTGTGAATGTGAAGTCTAAGCTCTTCCACCTCAGAAATGGCAACTTGACAACCCTCCTCAACAAGGTAACTCTATGACCTCAATCTGGCCACTCTTTCCTCGAGGAGCGGGGTATTCCCTTCTAAGTTCAAGTTCAACCGGCTCAAGAAGAGGGGGAAGAAGAGAATGGGTCAAGGCCAGTGTAGCCAAGTACCCTTGGGAGCTTGACCAGTGTAGCCAAGTCTCCCTGCTGCAAGCTACAACAGGTGGGACATGAAACCAAGCTTTGCTTATTGCACTCTATATACATACTCTGGTGGGATTATCATTTTCTCTCAGACCCACCACTTTTTTGGAGTTCTTTTCTTTTTGCACATTTTTTTTTCAAGTGCATCTGTACAACATATACATGTGCAGCATATATACAAGGAGTTTTTCCTCTTGAGCCAGTAGACTATCCCTCTTTTGAAGCTTTATTGCAACCCACAACTCCCGTCGTTAGACCTCATGGCAACCAGACCAAGTTGAGACGCACTTCCTTCACTATAAGAAGAAGAGAGGTTCCGCCTAGAAGTACTACCCTCATATGCTACCCCAAACCAAGGAAGACTGCCTCCTCACCACCTCATCCGTAGAGAGCTCGGTGCATAGTGCTGGTGTCCAAGTAAAGCCATAATCTATATGAGTCATGTGTTGTTGTTAAGTGCTCTACTTAGGCTCATTGAGATGACATGTGATCATAGCCTAGTGGACTCAAAGAATTAAGTCACCATGGACCTGAAAAGCCTTAAACCTAAGTCCTATAAGGTTCCTCTTAGAAATTAGGTGGATTAAGATCTTAATCAAGCTCCATTCCTCAATTTGATTCCGGGCTAGTTTAAATGTCAACTATCATCCAGAAAAACTATATACATATGTACAAAAAGATGCTTATTTACACAAATTTTACAAACATGCAAAATTTTTGAAAAATGTTTTGAAATCATGGATGAATGATGCATGAAGTGCAAGTTTTGCAAAAAGATATTTACACACATTTACACAAGATTTTTGCAAACTTTTGATTTTCAAAACATTTTGGAAAAATTTTGTACTATATACATAATTTTGCTACGAAAATATTTATACAAGCTTTACACAAAAGATTTTTGAAATCATTTTTACAAAAATAATTTGTACACTAGCTATGTATGTGCAAATAAAAGAAGATTATGTACATGAAAAATTTTTAATTTTTGTGGTTTTTAGCCATTTTTATTTATTAACACACTCACACAAAGTACGAGTTATGGCTAAAGTATATATGAAATATATACACACCCCCCTATACTTAGCTCGAACGATGTCCTCAGAGTCAAGAGCGATGAAGAAGACATAACTCGTGCTAGGTATAGGAAAGTGAAAAGGAAGGCTATACAAAAAGAATGAAAAGTCAAGAGGGGCTCGGGTCTCCCCCCTATACTTAGGATCAAGTAATCCTAAGTATAGCAAGCTGTATACTAAGGGAAAACCTGAGTGCAGAATGTACAGGGTCTACCCCCCCTATACTTAGGGTGAAATATCCCTCAGTATAGGCAGCAAAGACAAGGGTAGATAGAAACAAAAGAAATACCCGGAAGGTCTCACATCCCCCCTATACTTAGGGTAAAGTGCACCCTAAGTATAGCATAATCACAAGATGAAGGAAGGGATGTGGGACTAAAGAATGTAGTGATATGGACATCTGGATCTATATACAGCGGAAGATCAGTGATACTCAGGCGTGAGATGCATTAGATGTGAGTCAAAGACCACATCTCACGTAAAATGAATAGGGGCAAGATCAACGACCCGCGGCTCATGATCTAGAAATGGCTTGAGCCGCTGGCCGTTCACTCGAAAGGTACTCTCAGAAGACAACTCAGATATGTCTATGCTACCGTTGTCGTGCACCTTCCTAACCAGATAAGGTCCCTTCCATTTGCTCTGTAGCTTCCCTGGAAATAATCTAAGCCTCGCATCAAACAGCCATACTCTCTGTCCAATCTCAAAATGCTTGTGGCTGATATGAGAATCATGCCACTCCTTGACTTTCTCCTTATAATGTAGGCTGCTTGAGAAAGCTGCATCTCTAAGCTCCTCCAGGGCAGCTAGCTCTGCCCTTCTTTGGTCTCCCATACCATCTGGATCCATGATAATATCTGTGACTGCCCAAAGTGACTTGTGCCTCAGCTCAACAGGTAAATGGCATGGCTTGCCGTATACGAGGCGAAAGGGAGATGTGCCCAACGGTGTCTTGAAAGACGTCCTATATGCCCACAAGACCGAGTCCAAAAGCTGTGACCAATCTTTTCGGTCAGGGCGGACGACTTTCTGCAGAATAGTCTTGATCTCCCTATTCGACACTTCGGCTAGACCATTCGTCTGTGGATGGTAAGGTGTAGCAACACGATGGTCTATGCCGAACTTGCTAGCAAGTGCCTTCACCTGGTCGTTGATGAAGTGAAATCCCCCATCAGAAATCAGAACTCGTGGAACCCCGAACCGCGTGATGATGTGCTTCCTCAAAAATCTGCAAACTGTCCTCGCATCAGCAGCTCGGGCGGGGATAGCCTCCACCCAACGACTCACATAATCAACGGCCAACAAAATGTACTCAAATCCCTGACTCTTAGGGAATGGACCCATGAAATCGATGCCCCATGCGTCAAAAACCTCACAGAAGTGAATGGGCTGCATCGTCATCATATCACGCTGTCCACAAGTGCCCATCCTCTGACAGTCAGTACACCTCTTCACGAACTCATATGAGTCCTTGAAGAGTGTAGGCCACCACAAGCCGGATTGGAGCACCTTCTGTGCCGTTCTCCTCCCAGAATGATGTCCTCCTGCCTCAAGCTTGTGGCAGTAAGTGAGGACGCTATGGTGTTCCTCCTGAGGAATACACCGACGCCAGACGCTATCCCCTCCTTCGTGGTAAGGGATGGGATTCTCCCAATGGTAGGACTTGGCCTTCGTAAGGAAGGTCTCAAGTCTCTGTCTGGGCCAATCTTGTGGGACTTTCCCAACAACGAGAAAGTTCACAATATCGGCGTACCATGGAAGTGAGGCGATAGCAAGGATTGCCTCATCTGGGAAGGTATCTCTAATAGGGTCAATCTGCTCAGAATCCTCAGGCTGCTCTAGTCGGGAGAGATGATCCGCCACCACATTCTTGACTCCAGGCTTATCCTTGATCTCAATGTCGAACTCCTGGAGTAGAAGGATCCATCTAGTCAGTCTGGCCTTGGCATCCTTCTTTGCCATGAGGTACCTGATGGCGGTGTGATCTGTAAACAAAGTCACTCTAGATCCGATGATATACGATCTGAACTTATCTAGGGCGAACACTACAGCTAGCATCTCCTTCTCTGTGACCGTGTAATTCCGCTGGGCGGAATCCAAAGTGCGGCTAGCATAGTGTATGGCAAATGGAACTCCATCCCTCCTCTGTCCCTGCACTGCCCCTACGGCAAAATCGGAGGCATCCGTCATGATCTCGAATGGGAGAGACCAATCAGGCGGCTGGAGGACAGGAGCCTCAATGACACACTGCTGGAGAGTCACGAACGACGAAAGACACTTGTCATCGACAAGGAACTCGGTGTCT
Source organism: Ottelia alismoides (assembly GCA_037367405.1). Lineage (NCBI taxonomy): Eukaryota > Viridiplantae > Streptophyta > Magnoliopsida > Alismatales > Hydrocharitaceae > Ottelia > Ottelia alismoides. Next base: position 469,778 of record JAZKJV010001524.1, on the reverse strand, counting down.
TTCGTCAAGAGGTCAGTCAACGGTCAGGCAATCCTGCTGAAATCCTGAATAAATCTCCTATAAAATCCAACGTGCCCCAGGAATGACCGTAGCTGCCTCAGATTGGACGGCGGTGCGAGTTTCCTAATGACATCGACCTTGGCCGGATCAACCTCCATGCCCCTGTTGGAGATGATATGGACAAGCACCGTCCCTTGAGTCACCATGAAGTGACTCTTCTCCCAAGATAGCACCAAATGAAACTCAATACATCGCTGGAGCACCCGATCTAGGCAGTCAAGACAAGAATCGAATCCGTCGCCGTAGACCGAGAAATCGTCCATGAAGACCTCCAAACACTCCCCTACCATGTCCGAGAAGATCGACAGCATGCACCTCTGAAAAGTCGCAGGGGCATTGCATAGCCCAAATGGCATGCGTCGAAAAGCATATGTGCCGAAGGGACAGGTAAAGGTAGTCTTCTCCTGATCCTCAGGAGCAATGGCCACTTGGTTGTAGCCCGAGTACCCATCTAGGAAGCAATAATGGCTCTTCCCTGCCAGTCTCTCAATGATCTGGTCAATAAAAGGCAGGGGGAAATGGTCCTTCTTGGTGGCTTGGTTGAGTCTCCTGTAGTCAACACAAACCCTCCAAGAAGTGGGTACTCGTGTAGCGATCTCCTCTCCCGACTCACTGATCACAGTCATGATGCCCGTCTTCTTGGGCACCACATGCAAGGGGCTGACCCACTTGAAGTCGGAAATGGGATAAATAAAATTTGCACTCCACCATTTTGATATTTCCTTCATCACAACCTCTCTCAGGTTGGGGTTCAGTCGCCGCTAGAACTCACGCGACGGCTTCGCCCCTTCCTCGAGATAGATATGGTGGGAGCACACTGATGGACTAATCCCATGGAGATCTGCTACGCTCCATCCGATCGCCTTGCGGTTCTTCTCAAGAACCCCCATCAAACAGGATTCCTGCTCTCCAGTCAACTCGGTGGAAATGATGACTGGGTACATCTCTGGCTCGCCCGCAAGGAATCGATACTTCCGCGAAGTAGGGAGCGGCTTCAGCTCTGGTATGCTGGGTACTGGCAAATCTGGCTGTGGAAGAAACTGAGTGAAAGCTGCTAAGTCTGCCAAATCTGCCTGGGAAAGTGAAAGCGTACTCTCGCAAACTGGATCGGGAGAAGGCTGCTCAACTGCACTGTCTCTGCTCGGGTCTGCATCTACCTCCTCCTCATCTACAGGCTCAGGTGAACTCAGGTCTGGCATCTGATCATAGCAATCGGCCCAGTCAGACTCTGAATCCGAGGGATCTGTATCAACTGCGGTGGCATCAGTACCACCGGAAAACAAGGTGGCCTCAGCACCACCATCACTAAACATCGTGCTGCGATCACGGACCGGCTCTGCTGCCTCAATGGTATCCGAGACCAGGGCTGTGCTCTCTAGACTCTCCTCTGCTATCATCTCAGCATCAGCTGTATCTGAAAGTGAGAGGATGGTCTGTGTCTCAAGATCTGCCCAAGCTGCCTCATCATCTGTGATCACAAAATCACAGTCCTGGTGGATGTCTGACTCTGCGTCTGTCAGCTGCTCTGAATCTATACTCGCATCTGAGCGGGCTCTGAATCTAGCTCTGTAGTCCTCGACCGTCTCTATTTGTATACTCTCGCCCTCGACGCGAAAGTATACCTTCCCGCTATCATGATCAGTCACTGCCTTGGCTGTGGCCAAGAACGGGCGACCAAGGATGATGGGGGTATCGGCCACTGACTCAGGGATCTCCATGTCCAACACTACGAAGTCCACGGGTAATTTCAGGCCCTGAATCGTGACGATAACATCTCGTAATAACCCCTTCGGCCCCTTGACAGATCGATCAGCGAACTGAAGGACTGTCCTGCTCTGTCGAAGAGTGCCCAACTCGAAGCGGTCGAGAAGGGCTGCTGGAAGAAGGTTGATCGACGATCCACTATCTAAAAGAGTACGGTCGAACCTCTGCTCACTGATCTGGCATCTGACATACGGGGCTCCTGAATCTGGCCTCTTGGCCGGCAGACGGTTCTGAATCGCAAAACACGTGGCCTTGGTCAGCACATGGATCTCAGAAGTGTGGTTCCTCCTCCTCCTCCTGACTGTAGTCCTCTCTCTCAAAGATCGCTGGAGAAGGGGGATGTGCTGCAAAGCCTCCTGGAGGGTCAGCTGGATGTGAAATCGATCAATCATGCTCTGGCTGAACTCCTCAAGCTCTCTCTTTTTTGGATTTTCTTTTTTCTTCCCCTTCCCCATCTGAAGGGCTCTAGGGAAGGGGATCACAGGGTCCTTCGCAGATGAAGGAATAGGAAAAGGCCTAGACGGTTCGATGACCGGATCCACACATACATCATGCACCACAGTAGGATCAGAGGAAACTAAACCTTTTCCTTTATTCAAACCAAAGTTCTGAGATACATGAACTGAAGGAAAGACAACATCTCTATCACGACAAACACTGGTGGCCTCAGTACCACCGTGGGCTGGCTCTGCTGCTGCTGCTGGTAGACGTCTCGCGGCATCAGTACCGCAGGCTGGCTCGGCTGAACTGGTGGCGTCAGTACCACCTCCTAGATCTGGTGAAGCGGCGGCCTCAGTACCGCCGGTGGGATCAGCATCCTTGGTGGCTTCAGTGCCACCGTCATCATCTGGAGCGGCCTCAGTACTGCTCTCCTCCTCCTCATGTGGCGCCTCTGAAGTATCCTCGTGGTGAAGCTCAGATGAGGCGCCGCCGCCTGCTGAGGTCCTACCGCTCCTAAGTGTGACAAAATCAGCATCAAATAGATCCGAAGATGTATCAACAAATGGGTCACTAGGAGTGGCAGACTCAGTGTGTAATACCTGCTCAGATTTCCTCTTGAGGTTATTCGGATTCGGCTCAATCTGGGCTGGAATGGCGGCCTTCCCTCTCACCAAGTCCCGCATCTCCTGGCGGAACTCGTCCATATCCCGTCTGAATGTGGCCTGCTGGGCCGTGAGGAGGCGGGCAATGTCATCCAAAGCGGGGCTCTCGTGGGAGCCCGACGGGTAGCCTCTCTGGGGGTGAGGCTGCTGGTACTACTACTGGTGGTAAGAGGGGTATGAGGACGGGTGCTGCTGCTGAACCGGGTGAGCCTTCTGCTCACATCTCCACGACTGTCCCTGCTGCTGATAGGGATGAGGACCGAAGGATGACTGGTGCTGCTGGTATGCTGGGTGCTGCTGCTGCGGCTGCTGGTGATCTCTCTGTTGGGAGTACTGCCCTCCCTGTCCTGACGGCTGTTGCTGGGGCTGGGCACCACCACTCCCCCATCTGAATCCGGGATGGTCTCGTCGGATCCCAGGCTGGGGGCGGTCATACCAAATCCCGTTGACATCCATCAACGGCTCGACATCGTAGGGGGCTGGCGGGAGTACTGCCAGAGGCTGGTCCGGCTGGTAGACCACCATCTGCATCTCTGGAGATGGTGGGGGCTGGTAGGTGGGCTGCGGCTGCTGGTACGGCTCCGCCTGTACAAGATGGACCTGTCTAGGCTACACGTGGGTGCTGGAGCGCTGGGAAGAGCTGCTGCTGCTGCCGGCGTCGCCTCGCGACTGAAGATGGGGCTGAGAAGCCGTCTGTGCCTCCTGGAGACACATGAGCTGTGTCTTCATGTCGCTCAGAACCTGTGCCATCTGCTCCATCTGCGTGATACTCTGGCACTGCTTCTTCTCGATCAGCTCCATGCGGTCCAGCTTCTCGCTGATAATGCCCATGTCCGCAGCTGACGACTCTGCCTGTGCGGCTGCAGCTGCGGACGAACTGGATGGACCTGCATCTACCCATGCTATCCGCTGGTACTGCACGGGTCCTGGCTGATGTGGCTGGGTCTTCTGAGTATACAACCTGGTCTGAGACATCACCATATAGTTCTCAGCCATCTCCTCGAAGATGGCCCAGACCTGGTCGTGGTCCTTGGCGAAGTAGGACCTGCCGCAAGAAGCATTCACCAGGCCCTGTAGCTCTGGTGTCAACCCGCTGAAGAAGCTCTGCACAAGGTTCGGCTTCGTGATGTCGTGGTGCGGGCATCTGTCCAGGAGCTCTCGGAACCTCTCCCATGCCTCGTGAAACTGCTCGTTGGGGAACATGGAGAAATTGCTGATCAGGGCCCTTGCTGCATTCGTCCGCCCGAGTGGATAGTACTTGTTCAAGTACTCGGTGCGGAGCTGCTCCCAGGTATAGACAAACCTCCCAAGATGCTTCAGCTAGGTGGCTGCTCTATCTGCCAGTGAAAACGGGAAGGCTATCATCCGGATCGTGTCCTGGTCCACATGTCGGTCGTGGACAGTACTGCAGATCATCAGAAACTCCTGGAGGTGGTGGTGGGGCTCCTCAGTGGCAAGTCCGTGGAAATGAGGAAGCATCTACAGGGTGTTCGGGGGGAACTTGAAGTCCCCCACGATAGCAGGTACCACCACCCAATGGTGCATCAGTGTAGATCCGGGGTTGTGCAACTCCCGCATCGGTCTAGGTGGTCCTCCTCCTCCCGTGGCTGCTGCCGCGGCGGCGGCAGCTGCGGCTGCTGCTGCTGCTGCTGCGGCTTGTGCCTCTGCATCTGGTATCTCCTCAGGCTCGCTCTGCTGGTCTCTCTCTATTCTGAGCCTCTCCAACTCTCGCCTCATCTCTATCATGAATGCCCCCTGATCGCGTAACTGCTGCTGGACTGTCTCGAGTGATGCGATCAAGGTGGAGTTGATCGCTCCCTGTTCAAGTACAAAGTGCTCGGGCTGTCGGGAGTGATCATCTGAACTGCCGGCTCCGGCCATAGCGACGTCTGCAAAATCAAACGAGCCCAACTCAGGTGCTGTCAAATGAATCAGTCTCTCCTCGGGCTCGTGTCTCTCAGGTAGAACAGAAAGGGGGTCGAGGGGGAACAGGGTGGAGTCGTACTCGGGCTCGGAGAGCGGGTCTGAGCTCTCGCGGGCCAACCTAGATGAGGAGGTAGACGTGCCCAAAAGCGGTGCAGCCAGAGGCTGCCTAAGAGACCGTCTACCCATCATCTCGATCTGGCGAGTAAGGCGGATGAGATCTGGAAAAATTATGATCAGAAAACAAACCCCTGGTTCACCAACGCAACGCGAGCTGAAGACCATGAAAGTTCGGTCAAATTATCTTGTCGATTTTAATTTGGTGAACACACAGAATATCAGAGCGCTTACGTGACCTGTTGGGATATCCGATGCTAACCCAACCGACTGGCCCGCACGGAAGAGTCGGTAATCAGTCGGGACTAGCACTGGAGGGCTCTACCTAGGGTGCGGGTCACTCTCTCGTGCATCCAAACCATACAATGAGGGGGTTGCTCTCCCTAAGACAAAGTTTTTAGGGTGAGCGGTTTTTAAGATCAATAATTCTTAGCAGTCCCAATTTTATGGTTTCACTTTTTTTAATCTTTTTCAAAACAAACAAAAGGCCTAACGAATTTTTCGATTCTCCTGATTATTAAGTCCAAAACAGGGGGGAGAAGACGAAAAAGCCGATGCACGATAAATCAATGATGCATGCTGAGTAAGAAATGCGTACCTTGCCTCCAGCACTCTACATGCAAAATGATCCGCGCATAAATGTAAAGACAAGAATAAAACTACCTATATGATGCAACGGGAAAGCCGTGTCCTAAACGAGCAACTTCTAGCGAAGAACCGTCTAACCGGTCACCGACCTCCAAGCCAAAGAGTCCGGTCTTGGCCCGTCCCTCCTCTGTCCGACAAATCGGGGGTAGGAGTAAGCGCTTTACAGGACGGGCTACGGCACGTAGGCTACGAAGGCAAATGAATCAGTTATTTTTATTAATGATTTTTAAGTAGGTCTAATTATCGATCTATAGGAACAGATAATCAATTAGGTGTGTGGATCCTACTAATTACGGCACAATCACCAGAAAATCCTAAGTCTAGGGGCTCGAGCAAAAACTGCGAAAAACCGGAAAAGGCAGAAATAAAAAGAAAAGAAAACCGCGAAAAGCCGCGAAAAACCGCGCAAGTCCTAAGGGTCCCCCGAGCACACCGGTGCTCGGCGAAACAGACCCGCTACGGTAGAAGAGTCTAAGTCCAGAGAAGGTCCTGTATTATTACAATAATAATGAAATAAAATAAAATAAAAGACCTAATCTAACCTCACCCACTCAACTCTCTCCCTCTCGCTCTCTCATGCGGCTTCGTAGAGAAGGAAGCCGCCTCCAAGTTCCTCGATTGCACCGGCTCCTCGAAAGTCGCCTCCGCGGTCCTCGGGCTCTCGCAAGAAAAAGAGATGAGTGGTCAAACCAGCAAAAATAATCAAATAATAAGGAAAAAGAAATGAAAATAAAAGTGAGGGTATATATGCAGAAATGTAAAATAAAATAAACAAACAAAAGAAAACAATCAACAAAAATAAAAGAAAAAGAAAATAAAACAAGAAGAAAATATAAACAAAAGCCGCGAAGAGCCGCGAGCTCTGAAAGAGCCGCGAAAAGCCGTGAAAATCAAAACTAAAGGAAAAATAAAACTACTAAGCCGTGCTCCCCGGCAACGGCGCCATTCTGATGACCGGCCAAGCGACAGAGGTAAAGGTACAGAAATAGGTCGTTGTGACCTCAATCACTCGGATTAAGTCGATCAAGAAAAATCGAACCACTCACGAAAAATAAAACCAATCAAGCAAGGAAGCGGTCCTGCTATATGTTTAACCTGGTATAGCACCCAGGGTCGAACTCAAGGAGCACGGATTGGCCGAAGGCCTACGAAGTAGTAAAAACAAATAAAATAAAGACAAAATATTTTTTAGTGGTTTTTAATTATTTTTATAATTTTTTGGATTTTTAATGTGTAAAGAAAATAATAAAAACAAAAAAACAAGCACACTTCAACAATTTATTTAATGCATCAAAAATCAAGCAAAAATTCAAACAAAAATATTTTTGTGTGTGTTATAATTTTTTATGTTTTTGGTGAATTTTTGGGATTTTTCTGATATTTATTTTAATTTCTAAAAATCAAACAGTAACAAAACTAAGTGGTACTGTCCAGCCAGGCCTAAAGTCCCTAAATAAAATACCTAAGGACATCAAAAAGCCTGGGAGTAATTTTCCTAGAAAATAGATGAAATAAGGAAAATTTAGGTACCAGATTTATTGTTTTTGGATTTTTAATGTATTTATTAGAATTTTTATGGGTTTTTAGGGGTTTTTAAGTTTTTAAGGTTTTTAATCAGAGAAACATAGCCAAAATTGGCTAGACAATCAAGGAACACAAAACAAACATTACCAAATTTTTATAGAATTTTTAGGGGAGTTTTTATATTTTTTTGGGTTTTTAAATCTAGACAGTAGCTAAAATGATAGTTTTTGAATTTTTAAAAATAACAAACGAAATAAAAAATGTCCTCAAAAATTCACAAAAATCCTACACCATGGCAGGAGCCATGTGTCAAATTTTCGTCGAATTTGGAGGTGATTTGATATTTTATTCAAAAATCACAAGAGGGTACTGTGCACAAGGACTGAAATGCAAATACCCTAAGTTATGGGGGTCCCGGTGCTAAATACCCAGCAAAACACGCGCGAGGCGCGTGCCTGGGGCACTCAGGGACCTATATGTAATAAAAATAAGGTCCGGGGACTAATTGGTAACACGTACCAAAAGTCCGAGGGCCTCAGCTACAATTTACCCACAAATAAACGCACATGCGGAATAAAACCATTCACAGGGGCATAAATGCAAATATCAAAAAGTTTTCATTCATTTCAGAACAACCAGAACTACAAGGGCATGTATAGCAAATAACCCAAAAATACACGTGATGAAGCACGTGGCTCACACAAGCAGGGGTATAAGTGCAAATAAACTAGGCTCGAGGTCCTATATGCAATTTACCCTAAAACTAAACAACGTACTTAAACATTTACAGGACTAATACGAAATAAACTAAAGATAAGGGCCTAAGGGTAATTTACCCTTTATTAACCGTAGCTGATGGATGGCCGCCACGTGGCGATCGGACGGTCAGGAAGGGGGCGGCTCTGAACGCTGCTCTGCCCTGGTCGATCCAACGGTCCAGGCCAGGACACGTGTGGATCTAACAGCCTGGATCTGTCTCCTCAGATCTGACGTCCACGGGCGCTCCAGAGATGGACGGTGCTGATCAAAACTGGAGCGAGGAGGGCAATCCAACGGCTGCTGGAGGGTCTGGAAGAACTGATGACCGGCGAGCTTCGCCGACCTTGTGAAAGCGTCTCCGGCCTCCTCTGCTGCGCCTGAGTATCGGAGGAGCTCCGTCGTGAAGATGCGCAGCTGCTGGTGTCCTCCGATGCCCCAACCGAGCTCGGATGAGCTCCGACGAGGGTGGCGGAGGTGAAGCTCCTGGGCTGGATGTCTGGAGGCCTCAGATGGCTTCCTCTGGTCCTGCAAAATGGCTCAAAAGCTTCACGGGTCGAGGGCAAAATGCCTCGACCCAGTTAGGCGATGTGGGGGTGAATGGTGCGTCGGGGCGACGGGCTCCGGCGAAGGTGGGAGACGGTGGAGCCCGGTTCCCAGCTCCTGTGCGAGCTGGGTTGTGCGAGTGGGTGCAGAATGTGCGTCGAGGGAAGGCGGAGATGTTGGTCGGGTCCGATGGTCGGGAAGCGGTCGGAACCGGGGTGAATCGACGAAAAAGTACTACGGCGAAGATTGGGGGAAAGCTGAAATCAAAGGAAAGGGCGGAGCTAAGGGGGTACCTGGATGGATGAATAGACTGGGCTGGAGCTGGGAAAGCTCCCGGTCGTAGCCTCGAGGGACGTCTGGGCCCGAGGCTCGGAGCTCGCACCAGTGGCGGAGCTACGGCGGAGCTACTCGCCGGATCAGTGGTATCCGGCCCCTCTCCTCGCTGCGACAGCACCTGGAGCGAGCTGTCACTCACGCTCGAGCACTGGAGGTCACGGGGGATGGAGCGAATGAGCCAAAGATGCGTGAAATGGGTGGCGGAGCTCGCTTATGTATGCTGGCGGGATCCGAGAAGAAGGGCTCGGGTAGGGTCACGGTGGCGCGCGGATCCCGAGGTCGATGCCCTGCGAGGGTGTCGGATGTGGGAGGTGTAAAACGGAGCCGGGGTTTAGAGAAATGGGTATCGGGTCGAGCGGGCGAAATTAGGAGAAGACGGGTCGGGCGCTCGAGTCCGTGAGAAGTGGTCCTGGGGGGGCCAGTTGACCGGGCGGTCAACATCCCCAGGACCCAATGGGGTCAGGCCACGTGGCAGGATTTTAGAGCTCAAAATTAAGGTAGTTATGGCCCGATTTTGTAAAAACTCAAAACACAAACTATTTTTATTTTATTTTTTTCTATTTTTTGGTGATTTTTAATTAATTTTTGGAAATAAAAATAAGGTATTTACATTATATAGCTATATATAGGTATATATACAATATGTAGGTTTTTGATTTTTGATTTTTAATTATTATTTTTGTATAATTTTATTCCTATTTTATATTTTATTTATTTAAAGAATAAAATAAGGAATAAAAGGGTTTTTATTTTATTTTTATTATTTATATACATAGGTCAAATAAATAGTTATGTACAACTATATACATGGTATATGTACAATATATTTTTGTATTTTTAATTTTGTATTTTTATGTGATTTTTGTTTTGATTCTTTTTATTTTATTTATTTACAATATATAGCATAGAATATTTACAAGAAGTTTGGAAAATAACTTTATATATTTACAAGGTTAAATAAATATAGAAGCATGGTCTATGTACATGATGAAAGGGTATTTTTAATTTTTAATTTTTAGCCTTTTTATTTTGTTTTTATCTCTTATAAATATATACAAGTATTTATAAGCATATTTTTGGGTGAGGAAAACATTTTTATTTTATTTACATAAATATATACAAATGAGCCCCTATCTCCCTCTACTTAGCTTTTATGCGGTCAGGCCATGCTGAGCCCTTTCTTGGGTTAGGTTGCTCAATATTTATTCTAAATATTTCCCTCTTTTTCTTTTTAATCTTTATTCTTTTATTTTTGCACAAAAACATGCTAATTATAGATTTTTACACAATGCATGCTTTTGCTAATTATTCCTATTTACACATATCTACATGCATTTGCAAAGGTTTTGTAGCTAAAATATAAGAATAAAGAGTGATGAATGGGTATTCATCACCCACTTACATCCTATGGATTGCCTTCCTTATGGCAAATCACATAACTCCCCTACACCGTTTCGCTCGATTGAGTCCAACTCATCCTCATGGTGGCCGACCATGATTCCGACTCAGACGAAGCCATAGCTTCATCAAAGATATGGTATCTGTACAATCCATGACATCCTCATCCACGGTGTAGCACGACACCTCGCATCCATAGAAATGGTAATCTTCCATCCATGAGGGCCGTGTTCTGGGTCTCTTGTTACCGATTATACTCGTGGGTTGTGTGGGTCCACCCACTTCCTCTAAAGGATCATTATTTTCCATAGGTTTATTCTCTACATTTAGATGATTGATATCATCATCAAGTTCTTGTCTAATGCTCAAGTCATCTTTATTGTCTTGTAAGACAATCAGAAGATCTGATTCCTCTACTTCATGCTCCTTTTCTTGATGAATTTCAAGGAAAGTAGCATCACGACTTTCGATCAGACCTTTAGTTTCATGAAAGAACCTATATCCTTTAGAATTCTCACAATACCCAATAAACTTGCACTTTAATGTCCTGAAGTCTAGCTTGTCTCTAAGCTGACTCGGTACCAGAACATGTGCTACACATCCCATTTCCGGAGATGGCCCAACTCAGGCTTTCTGCCATTCCATATTTTATATGGCATTGATTCTACGGACTTGGTGGAAATCATATTCTGTATATAGTTCGCAGTCAACACTGCCTCTCCCCAGAATTTCTTGGAGAGTCCTGAGTGTGAAAGCATACATCTTACTGCATTCATCAAAGTTCGATTCTTTCTTTCTGCTACACCATTATGTTGTGGTGTATATGGCATTGTAGTCTGCCTACGAATGCCTACTTGAATGCAATAATCCTCAAATTCCGTTAAGGTATATTCCCCACCTCTATCTGTCCTAAGAGTTGATTGGTTTTCCCAATTTTATCTCTATCTTAAATGTTACAAGTGCTTTCGACTTTCTTCCTAAGAGATAGACATAGGAGAACTTCGAATAGTCATCAATGAATGTTATAAAATATTCCTTATTTCTATGTGTGCTGACGCTCAGTGGTCCACATATGTCTAAATGGATCAAACCTATTAACTCTGTTGACCGAGTTCCGGTTGAGAAGGGTCTTCTCGTCATTTTACTGGTTAGACAATGTTCGCAGAGCAATGTCCTTGCACCCGTGATCTTAGGCAACAGATTAGCCTTCATCATTTGATCCATTTTAGAATTTCCTAAATGACCCAGTCGCATGTGCCACAAGTCATAATCGGACAAACAACACAAAGAATAATCAGAAAACGACATTCATTGATTCACTAGAATTTATTACAGGAAGACAGAATAGGTCATGCTCGGGCACAAACCTTCCCATCGCATAGACCTTCTTATTCTTACCAATAGAAACACGCTTATTATAAAAGCGGACTTCAAAATCCTTCTTGAGCAGCACTGGGACAGAGATCAGGTTCCGGCGTATCCCTGGGGCATACATTACATCATTCAATACCATAATGCTATCCCCCAGGTCAAGTCTGTATGTCCCAACACCTTCCACGTCCAGGTAGGTGTTGTTCCCTATGAAGATCCTTTGTTCGCCTTTGCTCAGCTCCTTGAAGTCCACCAGGCCTTCCTTCATCTTGGTGATGTGTCTGGTTGCTCCAGAGTCGATCCACCATCCATCACTGTCTGTGATGATGGAGTTGCATTCCGACAGCCGTGAATTCTATTTTCTTCTTGCCTTTGTTTTCAGGCATTTTAGAATTTCCTGGCTTCTTTTTGTTGGGGCAATTGACCTTGAAATGGCCATATTTACCACAACCATAGCAAGAGCCACGTGGGTATTTCCCACTCTTTCCCTTGAAATTCACCTTATAGGGACCCAGTCTTTTCTTTGTGTGCACTACATTTGCTTCTTCTTCTTCCTCGACCTCAAAGATCTCAGCGTTCGATCTTTGTTTGAAGAGGTCCTTCTCAATTGCCAGCTGTGCAGGTAGGTCCGTCACAGACTTAATATTGTCGTTCATCCTCAGAGATGTGGCAACCATGTCAAATGACGGAGGTAGACTTCCTAATATGGTTGCGATCTGCATCCTCTCCGGAATCGCACAATCAACAGCAGCAAGATCCTTGGCCATCACGATCATCTTGTTCACATGCTCGAGGACGCTTTCAGATTCCTTCATTCTACACGAGTTGTACTTGTGTAGAAGAAGCTGGACGCTCACTTCCGACTTGGAGTGATATTTCTCCTTGATCGCAGTCCAGAGCTCGTAAGCTGATTCGCAAGTCTCAAAGATCCGAATCAGATTCAGATCCATATGAGTCAGTATAAAGCTCCTAGCCCTATTATCTGTTTTCTCCCACTGTTCGCGGGATCTAATTTCCTCCATAGTAGGATTCTCAGATAAGGTTGGGTCAGATTTGTCTATGATGGAGTGTATGCTATCGTGCAGCAGGCCATAGTAGATCTTTCCACTCCATAATTCATAATTAGTACCATTAAGACACTCTATTTTTCCTACCTCGGTGGTAATTGTCTTGCTTGTCATATTGGTTGATCTGGAGCTCTTGTTAGGGTTTCGCAGGGCTTAGCAGCGGCTTGGAGGTCTGGATGGGCGCACGATCAGCAACCAGAGAGCAACCGGAGCGTGGGCGAAGGTGCGAGTCACACCGAGCTCTGATACCAGTGAACGATCTCGTCGAGGTACACCCCTTTCTATGGTTGCGAGAGAGTGAGAGAGCGAGAGAGCGAGATCGGGAGAGAGGGATAGAAAGATGAGAGGGGGCTCCTATGGCGAGGTAGATCTCGGGATGATCTTCCCTCCTTATGGAGGTTGTTATATATAGGGGCGTGAACGTCCCCTCGCCAAGTCTGCCCCCTCCCCCACGCCTGGCGGTTACGGTCCTCCCCGCGACCTGGCCACGTCGCAACACCGCCCCCCGGATCGAGCGGCGATGGTTCTTGACCACTTGGTCAGAAAAACCGTTCTACAGATTTGCGCCTAAATAATGCCAATTTGACTACTAATTTACCAACAATTATCGTATTTTACGTAAACAATATCTATTTTACTAAAAGATACTATACTTTAGTACTTTCTAATTCTATTAAGAATATGTATGTTATGTCTACAATCGATGTATTTAATTTCTCAGATTCTTGAAATGAGTTATATTTATAATTTTATACAATAAATTACAACGAAAAATGTTATTTTACATAAAATGAACGTATTTTACTGAGATATTATGACATTTTATACAAGCTTATTGACAAGTTGTCTAATAGTTTACATTACTGGACCGTATTTTACATAAGCAAGTTATATTTTACAACATTATAATATATTTTACCATTACTAGTTCTCTTGAATTGAGGTTTTTACTTCTACAATTTATGTATTCATTTTCACTATTTCATGAAGTTTGATAGAATTACAATTTTTTACTATATAATACTACTACTTAATTTAATTTATAACAAAAGATCGTATTTTACAAATATATTATATCATTTTGTATCTATGAAATGGTAATTTGTGTATTATTTTACACAAAATAATTGTATTTTACATGAATAAGATATATTTTACAATAATAAAATATATTTTACTAATTGCTAAATCTATAGTCGATATGGATGTTATGTCTAACACTGATGAATACATATAAAATGACAACATATCCGATGTATCAACTCTTATGTTGATATTAATCTTATTTTGCATTTTTAAAATTTTCATTTAGTATTTTTTCAGGCTTTCGTGAAACAATATAACCAATTATATATATACAGAGATTGTTTTATGTATTAAAAAATTTATAATAATAATTTTTTATATTATAGGAAAAAAATACTGAAGACTGTGAATGCAAATGCTTTGAAGTTTGGCTTGAGAGAATAAAGTAGCATGCACAATTCTCATTCAAAAAAACCAAATCTGAAAAGCAAATATAGCTATTGGAAATAAAAAATGCAGAAATATTGATGAAAATAGAGACGGGAATTTAGAAGAATTGAAAATAATAACAAAAAAAAACATATTATATAGTTGATGATAAAATACCAACTTGGTAAGACATACTGATGAGAACGTAGTAATGCCTTTGAAATGGATACAGTAGCTAATAATGTTTGAACCGGAATGAACAAAAAGGAAAATGATGTTTTTGAGTAATAATTAATTACCAAATAAATGATAATTCATTAAATAATCTAAAATCAATTTGTAATTTAAATTTTTAAATTCTTTCTATTTTTAGGTAAAAACTGAAACAAGCTCTTACTTATTAAATGTGAATGCAAAATTCTGGATAACCCAAAAAGCAGGATCTTTAAAATAATCAAATAGAATTTTAAGAAAGTATAAATATGAAGTATATTCGTTATAATAATATTACATAATACCTAATTTGAAATAGAACGAGAAGAAGGGACCGCATATAGGCGACGACGACGAAGAAGGAGCTCTTCTAGGCGAACGATTGAGGGGAGAGTCTGCACTCGCAAAAGAACTTTCTAAGGAGGTAGAGCGACAGCCGACGACAATGGAGGAGATGCAGTCGAGCTTGGTTGAAACCATACGGGAACAGGAAGACGATTCTGACCAGTACAGTGACGATACATTGTTAGAACTCCATATCCATCGTCCGAAACCAAATTTCAAAAGTAAGTAAAATTTCAAAGTAAAAAGAAGTTTTTAGTATTTTTTATAAATTATATCTCTCCTAAATGGTATGAACAGAAGGAACAGTCCTTTCGGTTAGCAAAACGAAAGAGGTAGACGTTGAAAAGAATCCTCTAAAGGTTGAAGATGATTTTGGAAGTATGCAAATTAATGTTTCTTTAAATATAAAATTCGTATTTATTTTAATTAAATATACTCATGATTAATTGCAAGCACAAAAATGATTTTTTGTGTATCTACTTCTAGGCAAAGGCTATGTACAACACAGATGTTACATTAAACACTTTGTTCATTTCATTGATAACCATAGACCCACGTCCAAACAACAAGCACTTTGTCAAAGACTACTTTTGGAAAGCTAATCAACATTGGACATGTTGAAATCCAATGAAAAAACCTTCAATGGTTAGTTGAACAGTTCCAAGGTGGGAGAAATTTCAGATTTGAAAATAAGATGGTGAGTTTTAGTGATGAAGAGGTTGGAGCAATATTGGACCTACCTAGCTCTGGTTTCTCAATCACAGTGAGGGGTAGACACCTTCAATGGAAATCATTCATATCGCATAAACTATTTGAAGAAGGAATTGTTTTCAATAGGAAGAAGTTGAACATCATTCTAGAGGATTATTACAATAGAGATGATGACAACTCAGTCTCTATTTATATAACATGTTTGATACTTTTGATGTTTGCCACATTCCTTTTCCCAGACAGTTCTTATTCTTTTCCAAAAGATTTGTTACACTATGTAGAATCTCTTGAAGATACACGATTCTTTAACTGGTCTGGCGCTGTAGCAAGAATGATATTGTTCAACATGGATGACGTAGTAAGTAGTGTTCAAAAGAGAAGAGCCGGTTCATCAAGGGTAACACTGGGTTACCTTATAAGATGTGTTGCATGCTTATACGTGAGTTCTTCGATACTAATTTTTTATTATACGATCAATAATAAGAATTACTAATAAAACAACTGAATCAGGTATGGATAATGGAGTACTGTTGCAAAGACCTTATGGTGAGCAGAGATCTTAGACCATGGATTAGGAAGTGGGCTGGTCCAATCAAAGGGGTTTCCAGATCATTGGTTTCGATCAGCTGTGAACAAGTAAGTATTGTTAATATGAAATATGATATATTGTGTGTCTCATAATTTCAATAGTTTAATTACTAAGTGCTCTTCTTTATGTAGATATTGCCTGCTTTGCACCTACAAAAAATGAAATAGTAAAGATAGGAGCAGACGAGTATGTATTTCCGTTTGAGAAGTTTACCATGAGTGCTTTTACGGTGAGAAGACCAGAAATTGTGATAATAAACCTCATCCCAATACCACAAGATGCGTTAACAAAGAAGGGAAAGCAAAAGATAGAGGAATTGTGTGACAAAAAATCAATTGCTTGTGTTTCAACTTGAGACGTCGTAACAAAAAAATCCAAAAAAATGTATGTGTGAAGCATTTGCCTGAGATAGAGGATCTGAAGGAGAAAATTAAAGAAACGAGTGAAACGTATACAAAAAAAGATATAGAACACATCAGAATAACTTCTAAAATGAAGGATGAGAATGATAAATTGAGATATGAGATTCTGGTTTTCCAAGCAGAAGATACATTAGAGAAGAAATCTGGAAATGTTGTTGAGGGTACCGTTGATAACCATGAAAAAGACATGCTTGCACCGACATGCAATGTAGCTGATATGAAAGAAGGAGTTTTAGAACATAGTGACTCAGATCTTGGTGACATACTTGAGAATTTAATTTCAGAAATCTGTGAATTCATTGCAGAAATCCCAAGATACGAGAAATAAAGTTTCAGCTATGAACATTGACATGCCTTCGTTTGATCTGAACATTGGTGACATTGCACAATCAGATAATGTGCAAACAGAAACTACAACAAGTAAAAGGAAAAGGGAAAAAGTCAGAGTTCAGCAAAGTTCAATAATTAAAAGATTGAAATAGAAAAGAGCAATGAAGCAAGGCAAAGAAGAGCATGAAATACAAGAGGATGACACAACAAGTGAGGTAAGCCATATAATATATAATAACTTATTTTTTATTCATTGTATGCAGAACAAGTAGAATACTGATTTTTACTATTGCACACAAAACTTTATATAGTCTTTATGATTATGATAGTAATTGTTTCTAACATTATTTTTAATTGATTGAATAAGAATCGGTATCTATGCGATCTCGTAACCGATTTCATTGGTTACGAGAAAATATCAGAATAAACGAAGAAAACAATTCAAGAATTTCTTCGTGACCCTACAGACAAGTAAGAATTTTAATCAAATTTCAACATTTACATTTACATATCTTTAACTTTAAGGGGATAATATTAATGAAAGATTATTCCTTCATGTTGAATGCAACCTACTTTACTACGGGGAATCGGAGTTGTAAAGGGAGAGAAATTCATAATTTTTTATACGAAAGAATGATTGAGGATTCGGTACGTATATCTTTATTAATTACTTTTTTAAATTTCTTTACAAATAAATTGTTTTTGATATTGCAGATAATAGACATATTTATGGACGTGCTACAGCATAAATACTGCACAAAGAATGATCATGTTCCATTTCTATTCACACCAATATTCCAAATGGTGAGATTCTATATACTGATATATTTTTTTAAAAAAAATAACTTTAATTGCCATAATATGATATTCTTACTTACATTTTCAGCAATATTTTGTGAATCTTGCGGTTAATGCTACTGAACACGAATTTGATAAGCTCGAGGAGCTATATAAAGAAGGAATACACATACCAGAGTTGGAGAAAATTTTCACGTTATTCACACAAGAAACCATTGACATCTTCTTGTGACAGATTTTTCATCAAGAAAGTTCCTTTCTTACGATTCTATGAAAGGAACAAAATTCCATAAAAAGAATGTATTGAAATGGGTATGACATAAACAAACTTTTATATTTTATTAAATGCTTTAATTCAGAGAAAATATTTTCCTTTTGAATTACATCTAAGCATGGCTAGATTTCGGAGTACTTCATGGACATCATTCCAGATGAATGCCTTGCATGTTGGGAAATCATATACGTGCAAAACTGCCCACAGCAACCTTCCCAAAGTCTGGACTGTGTGTCTACGTCATGAAAATGATGGAGTACCTGTGCGAAGGGAGGGCATTGGATTTCAACTATGATGACATTGACAGATTTAGAGCTGAAATAGCTTCCACATTGTTAACGTGCGGTCACATTAAGAACTCAGAGACACAGTGATGAGAGATGGCGGCCATAATATAAAACACCTTTACTTTTTTGCAGTTTAAATTAGAACTATGTATTGTTGCAATGTCTTTAATATGTTATGTTTCTAGATTTTCTGTTTAAACCTTCTTTAAAACGAAACATTTAGTTTGAATATCATGATTATCCTATGTTATAGTCATATGCATTGAATATCTGGTTACATGCTGTACTAAAAATTTACATGTTTGACTGGCAGAGAAAGTATGTATTCTAATGGTCGATAATGAATGTAGATTTATGGTTACAAGTGTGTTTTTAATGGTAGAAAATCTTCTTGTACGTTATTGATTCACAATCCAATGATTACCGTATGTTTGTTATTACACTTCCTGATTTAGACTTCTTCTTCAAAAGAGAAACTTTTTTTTTGACGTAAAATTTGATAAGGAAGTGTAAAATATTGAATAAATTTGTAATTCTTTACCAAAATGTAACTTATTGAGTCTAACTGTAATATAATGGATACACGAGTAAATTGTATATCTCCACTTTAAAAATAAAAGTACTAAGACAGTTAATATACAATAAGAATTCATATTACCTAGATCTTGTACAATAAGGACTTATATTAGCAAATATCTGAAAGCTATTATAGAATGATAATATAAGTTCTATAAGACTGAACTTATAAGACTGAAAGTTCATATTGTACGTTAAAGTTTCATATCACAAAAAAGCACTGAGATGTATTATTGTATGTTACGAGTTCACAATAGCAAACTTCTGAACTTCAACAAAAAAATGACACCAATAACCTTTCCGTAAAATACAGGCAGATATTGTGTGTATTTTAAAATATTGAAAATTTAGGTAAATCATATAAAGATATGTAAATTATTTAGTATATCTGTAAATTACTGCAAATATATATAAACCGTATAGCTCCACTTTAAAATAAAAGTACTATGACGCTTAAAATACAATAAGAATACATATTACATAGCTCTTGTACAAGAAGGAATCATATTAGCAAATCTCTGAAAGGTATTATTGAATGATAATATAGGTTGTATGCTTTAAGATTATTGATAATGGAAAAATTAGTATAGGTAAAATATGATAAAGAAATGTAAAATATTGAGTAAATATGTAAATTATTTCATAGAGATGCAAAATAGTGACTACAATTGTAAAATAATGCACATATGTGAATTATATATCTCGACTATAAAATAAAACTACTGTGTTTGTTATTATACAGTAAGAATTCATATTACCTAGATATTATGCATTAAGGATTCATATTAGCAAATATCTGAATGGTATTATTGAATGATGATATAAGTTGTATGATTGGATACGCTGACATGTCAGCTTTTATGTTAAAATTGGCTACATGTGATAGATTGTTGATAGGAAATATTTAATCATGTAATATTGAAATGTGTTACCGAAATGTGTGAATATTAGAACAAAGCCCTAATAAACACTTAAAAGGGCTTAGTATATGTTAACATATTCCAAAAACCGAATCATTAAACAAGTATTAAAGGAATGACACATATATCCAAAGAGATGAGACTGAACTTATAGGACTGAAAGCTCATGTTGAACGTTAAACATTCACATCACAAAAAACACAAAGATGTATTCCTGTATGTTACGATTTCACAACAGGAAACTTCTGAACTTAAATAATAACAAGAACACAGTATTTGAATTCTATAATAACTGCACAAAGTACGATAAGCAACAAAAATTACATATAATATAAAAAAAATCAAAGACTGAGAAGTAGATAAATGACCAAGCTCGATTGCCGTCAAAAATATTTCCGTAAATTGCAAACCTACAAAAAAATGATAATAATATGAATATAATAAGCAACATTTAATTGTTTTATATGTAATGTAGAAAATCATACATCAAAAGGAAAAAAATATATAATCTTACATTAAAGGAATTTGATCAATTTATGCTGATGTCGGTCCGTCGTCGCCTTCATAATTAAGAACAAGGATTAATGAACTAAAATAAAAAATTAATAAGTAAAGAATGTTAAAAAATTTACCATAAATCACCGATTTGTTACTAGGATAGTTTCTAGAATCGTGCCCGACATTGTATTTAAGGCAAGATTTGCATTGTCGACCTCTATTTTTTCTAATCTCAGATTCTGATCTAATAGGATTGCCAACGCCTTTAGGTCTACCACCGCGACCGCTTCCTTTCGCTCTCGCAACATTTGGTTCTTTAATAGATGGTTCAGTAATCAGATCTAGATCATTTGAATTGTTCCCGATTGTAAAGCTGGAAGAAGGTTGGTTACTTATCATAAGATCAATATTGCTACATAAATCGCTTAATTTTTCTTTAACAAAATAAGAATATGTTCTCATCCTGTTCGACTGAAGCTGAAATAATATGCGAACACAGCTGATTCAGCTGAGACGACCTTTCTTGGTGTGCACTTGCACATAAATAGGATAATTTCCTGATTTTTTAATGCTCCTTGTCCACCGTTTCAATAAATATTCATGATTCAGAAGCTCCACGTTCTGTATCTTCAATACTGCAAGTATGTGCCTACATGGATATCCAAAGAATTGCATATTCTTGCATTTACAAAAAAGAATACCGCTTGGCATAGATGAAGAAACACATAATTCTTCCTCGAGCTTCCCAATATATGATACAAAATATTGACAGTAATCCAAAGAGTTTGATTGAGTTCGAACATTAAGGTCCTTCACTTCATTCAGTTCAAACCAAAATTTGTAAAATATGAACTTGATGTATATACGGACCATCTGTTCCTCCATCTTCCATTTGAAATTTGTTTTTGGAGTGTATACTTCACCAATGTTATCCATGTCATTCTCTCTTTCCCTACGTCGTTGAATTGCACTTTGAAATCTACAGACAAATTCCAGCAAAGAGTTCTGTTTAGTGATGTGGTGTTGCAAAAATGCATTCATACTTTCACTCCTCTGTGTACTGCGTTGACCAGCCCTGAAAAAATCCTTAAGATATAAACTAATACATTTATATCTGATGCTATATTTCTCATTCAACCAGACATTAGATGATAAATCATATTGATCAATAACCTTGCACCAGTTTTGCTCAAGTTCACTTATAGTTATACTTTTTCCATACAACTATGGAAAACGCTGAAAGAACTTCATTTATATCTTTAATCTTTCCAAGCTTACTTTTAGCTTGGCCATTATATGCCAGGTGCAGAATTTATGAACATATGTGGAAGACAATTCCTAACAGATGCACAAATTGTCAGATCTTCATCTATGATTATAGAAATAGGATGTTTTCTCATTACTTCAAGAAATCTCTCAAATAAACACGAGAATGACTCGGTTGTCTCTCTAATCATGAATGAATTTCTAAAGAAAATTGTATAACCGTGATGGTTAACACCACAAAAAGATCCAATGATCAGATTGTATTCATTGGTCCTTGTCATACAAGAGCATTCTTCTATAAGGGTAGAATGAACATTAACAGATTCACTGAGTGTGTAATCAGAGCCAGGTAGTAACTTTACTAAAAAATATATATTGTAATTTGTGACCCAAATTCTTAAATAATATATGAATGTAAAATATGGTTATTACTAGTAATATAGGTTATGTTCTGGTAGAATGGACATGTATTTTCACAAAATCATATAATTACAAGGGCTATGATGCTTTGAAACCTCCTTGGCATTCAGAATACCTGGTTGATGCGAATTATGATCAGTTCCTTCCATCACTCCAATAACTTCACCATCTCCGTCAGATAGCTGAAAAATGTATATATTAATGCCGAAAATGACATACGAAAAATAGAATACAAATACCTGATACGATTTCTATTAAAGAACAAGTTCATCTTTCAACGAAATTCATTATAGTTCTCAGAAGTTACTAACAAAACAAATGAATAAGAACCAGAAAAAATACATTTACCTATGAAATTTCTCTATTAAATGTGCAATCTGCTCTTTCGTCTATATTCATTGAATATCACGGTGTTTGATAAGAAATAGTTGAAAAGGAACTAGAGATAGGTCAAGAAATTCTCGATATTTGAAAAAATGGTGACTTAAATGACAAAAGATGCATTTTAGGAAGAATAGAAATTTAATTCGTAAATAACTAATCCGCTGAAAACGTGGAATCCAACTTATTTATGTAGATTGTCGTCATTGATAGAATACAGTAATTTCCTATAAATAGAAATTCCTTATTAAAGTATTAGTGGTTTTGACACTCAGAAGGTTGTTTTTAAGAAGGTCGTAGATTGAAATCTGACGGGTAGAATGTGTTATCGCACATGGATTAAAATGAGGCGCCACCTCAATTCAAGCTTTTCCTATATATATATATATATATATATATATATAGGGGTTGGGGAGCATGCACCCAGGTGCATGTAATTTTACATGCATCGGGGCTTATATCTTCCACATTTTTTTACTTTTTTGGAAAATACTGCCATGTATATTCATCTATATATCTCTCCATTATGTCATTCGAATTTCGTCAGAAACAGAGACTCTTATTCCCTCCATATAGAACATGTCGATTACAACAATTCTGAGACCGTTAAAATTACTTGTTCTAGATAGAAGGCATAGGAGTCTCTGTTTCTGACGAAATTCGAATGGCATATAGGCGGGATATAGGGATGAATATACATGGTGATATTTTCTAAAAAAATAAAAAACGGGGAAGATATAAACCCCGGTGCATGTAAAATTGCATGCACCAGGGTGCATACTCCCCAACCCCATATATATATATATATATATATATATATATATATATATATATATATAGGTAAATGGGGCTGCCCCCAGGGAGTAGCCAACTTGTCTACTCCCACCCCTATTTTCCCTCATTTTTTTATTTTTTAGAAAATAAAAATTTGTATATTCATCATCATATCCCTCTCACATTCTATTAAAATTTCGTCAGAAACAGAGACTCCTACGGCCTCCATCTAAACATGGTCGATTTAAAAAATCCTGCGACCGTTAAAAAAATGACGTCTGGATGGAGGGCTTAGGAGTCTCTGTTTCTGACGAAATTTTAATAGAATGTGAGAGGGATATAATGATGAATATACAAATTTTTATTTTCCAAAAAAATAAAAAAGAGAGGGAAAAATAGGGGTGGGAGTAGCCAAGTTGGCTATTCCCTAGGGGCAGCCCCATTTTACCCATATATATATATATATATATATAATATGGGAGTTGGGAGCCTACACCTTAGGGTGTAGGCAACTACCTACACCCGGCCTTCTTTTTCATGATTTTTGAGTTTTTTTTGAATGAAACCTTAATGTGATTTTCTTAGCATACTGAGATGAATATGTATTTCAAGTTTCATGCAAAACAAACATTCCTAACATGTTTATCTAGAAGGTGCAATTTTCAGCAATTCTGAGACCGTTAAAATTTGACGGTATTGATGAAGATGATAGGAATCTCGAATTAAGTTGAATTTTGTATGACACCATGGTAATATATAGTGATCTAATTCTACAAAAGTTTCATTTAAAAAAAAACTAAAAATAATGAAAAAATGAGCTGGGTGTACGTAGTTACCTACACCCCTGGGTGTAGGCTCCCTTTTCCCTATATATATATAGGGGAAAAGGGAAGCTACACCAGGTGGTGCAGCCAACTAGCTACACCCGGGCATTTTTCTCATTGATTTTTGTTTTTTTAAAAGGAAATCTATAGAGATTTACTTAGTTTATTGTGTGGAATATGTGTTTCAAATTTCATGCAAAACAAACATTCCTAGCATGTCCATCTAGATATGGTCAATTTCAATAATCCTAAGACCGTTAAAATGTGGTAGTCTTGATGGAGATGATAGAAGTATCGAATTTAGTTGAAATTGATATGATATCATGGTGATATATGTTGATTTAAATCCCCCTAGGTTTCATTTCAAAAACAAAAAAAATCAATGAAAAAAATGGTCGGGTGCAGCTAGTTAGCTACACCCCCGAGTGCAGCTTCCCCAGCCCCATATATATATATATATATATATATATATATATATATATATATATATATATATATATGCATGCACATTCTTCTTGGGTACAAGTATCTTTGATGGTGGATTATTCTCTATTGACATATCTTCTACTAAAGTTATAGGCCTTTTTCTCATTCCTCTCCATCATTCAGGGGTTGGGTAATATTGATGGATACAGATCTTGAAGCTCCATCATCGTCAATGTATTGTCCTTATTATTATTTCTTCCCTTTGATCTTCATTTTTTCTTCACTGTAGGATAACTTTGGGACAAAAAGATGTATTGTCAATTATATGTCTCAATAGTTTCTTAAACAATTTATCCCTCTTATCACAATCTTTCCACATATGCACAAGTAACTTTGTTGTAGTAACTCAGTTCGCTAAAGAACTATCATTAAATCGTTGTGCAGATGCCTTTATTTTCCTAAATAATCAATCATAAAGAGATCATTTTCCTAAAGGTGTGACTAGGGATGAGCATCGGACATGACCCCTTCAGGTCCAAGATGACCCAACCCAAGGCTCGATAAAATTAATGGGTTGTTGGTTGGGCCGATGTCTGAATTTTTTCCCCGCTCACCCCATGGACCAGTCTGGCCCAATTAATATGGATAAGGTTCATGTCAGCCCGATCCATTAAAAAAGTTTTGGTGGGAGAATGGAGAAGGAAAATGGGTAATTGAAGGTACCCTTGCTATAGATGGAACATCGAGGATGAATATATATACGGGTATTATTGGTATATGAAATATTGATTCAAAACTATTAATTTATAAATAAAATAGAGTGTGTTATACGAGATAAACATAGGAGGAACAATAAGAGAAGCGATACTCATTATGTAGTGAGAAAAGTGATGTTATGATCAAGATAGAAAAGCTTAATCACGAGTTTATCTAAGAGAAGAGAGTAGAAAACAATGTGTATGTAGGTAGTAAAAAGTGATGAGAATATACCGAACTACATAACTTTAATTTCGGATTATGGATTATTATATGGATGATCTTATTGGACCCTTATCGAGTTGGACTGGTGGGATAATGGGTTTGGGCCGAGGTCGGCTCGAGCCCGACCTATTTATTTAGTGGGCCAAATTCTCAGCTCGAGCCCGACCTAATATGGACTGGGTTGGGTTTCGGGTCGAGCTCGTGGGTCAGGTTCATAGACTGAGTGTGGTCGACGCCAACCCAACGCTCATCCTTAGGTGAGGTGAAGGGGTCTAATATATACCTCAAAGAGAGTCATAAGCCATCACAGAGAATCTGATAGCTTAGTTTAATTTCGTTGCATCCTGTCCGGGACTCGTCGAGGTACGCCTTCTTCGCTTCGGCTGCGAGAGAGTGCGAGAGAGATGGAGAATATGGGAGATAGATTTGGGAGAGGGCTCCCTAATGCGAGAGATCGCGTTGTGTGCTTCCCCTCTCGGAGGAGGTCGATATATATATAGGGCATGTATGCCCCTCGCACAGTCCGCCCTCATCCTTCCACGCCCGCAAGACCCGGTCCGCGCAACCGCCGGTGCACGCAACTTCCGGCGGTGGTTTTCAGCGTGAAGTCATTCTTTGATTTATTCAAACATCTCCCACTTGACCGAAACGATCAAATATTCTACACTCCCACTGTTCATGTAGTGTACACATGGAGATGTCTTTAGTGAGGCTCATTGTTCATGAAATACCTCTTGCCTGACTCATGCATTTCTGAGTCCCATTAAACCAACATGTTTAATGTATGTTCCTGCAGCTATTCCCTTCGTTAGGGAATCAGCCAACATGTCACTGGTAGGTATGTAGGTTACCGTGATTTCTTGCTTCGCCACTATATCTTGTATATAGTGATATTGGATCTCAATGTGTTTTCCTTTAGAACTATTAGCCCCACTATTAATCAAGCTTATCGCAGCTTGATTGTCACAATACATTTCAATTGGCCCTTTGACCAATTCGAGGCTTAGATTCTCTAGGAAACGCCTGATCCAAACAGCATGAGTGGTGGCCATGCTACACGTAATGTACTCAGCTTCCTGTGTATGTCTAGATACACATCCTTGTTTCTTTCTACCCCAAGAAACGGCTGCACCACCAAACATGAACAGGTAACCTGATGTGGATTTTCTATCATCTACATCCCCTCTGAAATCAGCATCGGAGTAGCCTACCACTTCAAGCGATTCTGCTTGATACACAAGTTTCAGATGTACTGTCCCTTTCAGATATCGGAGAATCCTCTTTACAGCTTCCCAATGTGCTGGATCGGGATTGCTTTGATATCTACTGACTAAGCTTACTGGATAGGCTAAGTCAGGTCGAGTACACAACATTGCATACATTAGACTTCCCACCGCCTATGCATATGGTACATCTAAAGATTTCTGCCCCTTTCCGGGACACTGACTCTTACTGAGTCTCTTTCCCATCACAAGTGGTGTTGGAGCTGGAGTGTTGTTCTGCATTCCAAATCTCCTTAATACAGTATGCAAATATCTTTCCTGACTAAGGCTCAATGTCCTTGAGTCCCTTTCTCTTGTTATTTGAATTCCAAGAACATAGGATGCTTCGCCCATGTCCTTCATCTCAAATTCATTGCTCAATTTCTGTTCGATTTCATTGAGCATTTGTATGTCATTACCTGCGAGCAGAATGTCATCTACATACAATGACATGATTGCAAACCTGCTCCCACTCTTCATGACATACACACAGTTATCCAATTTATTTGAGACAAATCCAAATTGAATAACTTTCTCATGAAATTTGAGATACCATTGCCGTGAAGACTGCTTTAAGCCATATAATGACTTTCTTAACTTGTAAACCTTTTTCTCCTGACCTTCAACCTGAGATCCATCAGGTTGTCGCATATAAATCTCCTCCCTCAATTCTCCATTAAGGAAGGCCGTCTTCACATCCATTTGGAATAATTCCAAATCCATATATGCGACTATGGCTAAGATCATCCGAATGGACGCAAACTTAGCCACTGGAGAGTAGGTTTCTTGGAAATCTATTCCAGCTTGCTGAGTATAACCCTTGGCAACTAATCTGGCTTTGTATTTGTCAACAGTACCGTCAACTCGGTACTTTTTCTTGAATACCCACTTACATCCTATGGATTGCCTACCTTCTGGCAGATCACATAATTCCCAAACACCGTTTCGCTCGATTGAGTCCAACTCATCTCTCATGGCGGCCGACCATGATTCTGACTCAGATGAAGCCATAGCTTCATCAAAGGATATGGGATCTGTACAATCCGCGACATCCTCATCCACGGTGTAGCACGACGCCTCGCATCCATAGAAATGGTAATCTTCCATCCATGCGGGTCGTTTTCTGGGTCTCTTGTTGCCGATTATACTCGTGGGTTGTGTGGGTCCACCCACTTCCTCTAAAGGATCATCATGTTCCATAGGTTCATTTTCTACATTTGGATGATCGATATCATCCTCAAGTTCTTGTCTAATGCTCAAGTCGTCTTCATTGTCTGGTAAGACAATCAGAGGATCTGATTCCTCTACTTCATGCTCCTTTTCTTGATGAATTTCAAGAAAGGTTGCATCATGACTTTCGATCAGACCTTTAGTTTCATGAAAGAACCTATATCCTTTAGAATGTTCACTATATCCAATAAACTTGCACTTTAATGTCCTGAAGTCTAACTTGTCTCTAAGCTGACTCGGTACCAGAACATGTGCTATACATCCCCATTTCCGGAGATGACCCAACTCGGGCTTTCTGCCATTCCATATTTCATATGGCGTTGATTCTATGGACTTGGTGGGAATCCTATTCTGTATATAGTTCGCAGTCAACACTGCCTCTCCCCAGAATTTCTTGGAGAGTCCTGAGTGTGAAAGCATACACCTTACTGCATTCATCAAAGTTCGATTCTTTCTTTCTGCTACACCATTCTGTTGTGGTGTATAAGGCATTGTAGTCTGCCTACGAATGCCTGCCTGAATACAGTAATCCTCAAACTCCTTTGAGGTATATTCCCCACCTCTATCTGTCCTAAGAGTCTTGATTGGTTTTCCCAATCTTGTCTCCACTTCCGTCTCGTATCTCTTAAATGTTTCAAGTGCTTCTGACTTTCTTCCTAAGAGATAGACATAGGAGAATTTCGAATAGTCATTAATGAATGTTATAAAATATTCCTTATTTCTATGTGTGCTGACGCTCAGTGGTCCACATATGTCTGAATGGATCAAACCTAATAACTCCGTTGACCGAATTCCAGTTGAGAAGGGTTTTCTCGTCATTTTACCGGTCAGACAGTGTTCGCAGGGCAATGTCCTTGCACCCGTGATCTTAGGCAACAAATTTGCCTTAATCATTTGATCCATCTTAGAATTTCCTGGATGACCCAGTCTCATGTGCCACAAGTCATAGTCAGATAAACAACACAAGGAATAATCAGAATCGACATTCATTGATTCACTAGAATTTATTACAGGAAGACAGAATAGGTCATGCTCGGGCACAAACTTTCCCATCGCATAGACCTTCTTATTCTTGCCTATTGACACACGCTTATTGTAAAACCTAACTTCAAAGTCTTTCTTGAGCAGCACTGGGACAGATATCAGGTTCCGACGTATCCCTGGGGCATATAGTACATCATTCAGTACCATAATACTATCTCCCAGGTCAAGTCTGTATGTCCCAACACCTTCCACGTCCAGGTAGGTGTTGTTTCCCATGAAGATCCTCTGTTCGCCTTTTCTCAGCTCCTTGAAGTCCACCTGGCCTTCCTTCGTCTTGGCGATGTGTCTGGTTGCTCCAGAGTCGATCCACCATCCATCACTGTCCGTGATGACGGAGTTGCATTCCACAACATCCGCGAATTCCATTTTCTTTTTACCTTTATTTTCAGGTACTTTAGAATTTTCCAGCTTCTTCTTATTGGGGCAATTGACCTTGAAATGACCATATTTTCCACAACCGTAGCAAGAGCCGCGTGGGTATTTCCCACTCTTTCCCTTGAAATTCGCTTTGGAGGGGCCTAGTCTTTTCTTTGTGTGCACGGCATTTGCTTCTTCTTCTTCTTCCTCAACCTCAAAGATCTCAGCTTTTGATCTTTGTTTGGAGAGGTCCTGCTCAATCGCCAGCTGTGCAGATAGGTCCGTCATAGACTTAATGTTGCCGTTCATTCTCAGAGATGTGGCAACCATGTCGAATGACGGAGGGAGACTTCCTAGTATGGTTGCGATCTGCATCCTCTCCGGAATTACGCAATCAGCAGCCGCAAGATCCTTGGCCATCACGATTATCTTGTTCACGTGCTCGAGGACGCTTTCAGATTCCTTCATTCTACACGAGTTGTACTTGTGTAGAAGAAGCTGGACGCTCACTTCGGATTTGGAGTGATATTTCTCCTTAACCGCGGTCCAGAGCTCGTAAGCTGATTCGCAGGTCTCGAAGACCCGAATCAGGTTCAGATCCATGTGGGTCAACATAAAGCTTCTAGCCCTATTATCCGTTTTCTCCCACTGTTCGCGGGACCTAATTTCCTCCACAGTCGGATTTTCAGATAAAGTTGGGCCGGGTTTGTCTATGATGGTGTGTATGCTATCGTGTAGCAGGCCATAGTAGATCTTTCTACTCCATAATTCATAATTGGTACCATTAAGGTACTCAATTTTCCCTACCTCAGTGGCAATAGTCTTGCTTGTCATATTTGTTTATCTAAAGAAATAAATGTAGGATTGTGTGAGATTGAATACTTTTACTTGAGCAATAACAAATGGCTTAGAAAATGTGCTATTTTACTAAAGATAATCAAAAAAATGAAAACAATCTTAATAAGAACTATAGCTAGCTAAAATTTTTTTAATAGCAAAGATAACCTTTTTATATAACGAATGTGAACACTTCAACAAACAAAAAAAATATTATTAATTAATCATTATTTTTTTAACCAATTAATCACCAATCCAAGTTAATATCAATCCTTTATCAAGATTGAAGTAGTAGAAAAAAAAAACTCCTTTTTTAAGAAAAACGTGAGAGAACCCTTCCTTAAAAAAACTTAATTACTTAACCAACTCCCTTATAAATGCTCACCCCCACCAAAAAAAATTTAATTAACAGTATCAAAAAAAACTTTATTTTAACAAGCATGGACTGTACTTTAAAAAAAAATAGTGTATTCAAAACTTCACAAAAAAAAGACAACTAATTTATTTTAAACGGAGAAGAATTAATGCATCCCCTTCCAAAAAACAGTGAACGGTAAAAAAAGGTAATTCAATGAAGTTTTTTTTTATCCCGTGATCCTGGGGATGATATTTGAGCAATTCAAAAGTAAGAAAAACAATGATAACTACCCTCCCCTTTTTTTTAATCAATAAGAAACTTTAAACTTTTGCAAAAAATAATATGACTATAAAGAACATTAGAAATCTATCTACTTGGAAAAAAAAGAACTCTGTTTTTTTAAACAAGACAGAATGGGAAAGGAATAATAAAATCACCTAACGAATCTCTTTATTTAAGAACAACAAAAAAAACGTGTGTTAAACAGGCAGAAAACGTATGTTAAACAAAAAAAAATCAACTTGGATTTGTTTCAATTTTCAATATGGTCAATCAACAAGTTGTATTAAAAAAAAGTTATTGCTGAAAGAGGGGCTAATGGAAAGAACGGTCCCTTTAGGGGGTTTAATGCCGAAAATAAAACAGGCAGAACATAAAAAAACGTGCCCCCACTTTTAAAGAATAGATAAATATAACATGTAAACCCGCTATGGTTTCATTGAAAAAAGTGGCGTGAAGGAAAAAAGACCTCGAGAGGCAACTATGCAAGGCGGCGGCGGCGACCAGATCAACGGCACTCGTGACGTCGGCGACCAGATTGAGCTCGATGAAGGAGGAAAGGCGACGACGGCAATGGCTCTGATACCAGTCTGGGACTCATCGAGGTACGCCTTCTTCGCTTCGTCTGCGAGAGAGAGCGAGAGAGATGGAGAATATGGGAGATAGATTTGGGAGAGGGCTCCCTAATGCGAGAGATCGCGTTGTGTGCTTCCCCTCTCGGAGGAGGTCGATATATATATAGGGCGTGTATGCCCCTCGCACAGTCCGCCCTCATCCTTCCACGCCCGCAAGACCCGGTCCACGCAACCGCCGGTGCGCGCAACTTCCGGCGGTGGTTTTCAGCGTGAGGTCATTCTTTGATTTATTCAAACACATCCTTAGTCAAAAAAAAAGAAATCCCCATTCCCACTATTTTAGGTACCTCCCTCACTATATATTTAGCTCCGTAGACTTGGAAACTGGGCTTTTTCCTGTTTGTAAATAGATCTGATCTTTCTAACATCATTCTTGTTGGATTCTCGCTCCCCGACTTGTTTGAGACCACTCAGAGTTCCCCTACTGCTTGCTTGAATACTCGAAAGGGAAATAATAATGTCTTACAAACTTTACATTTGACCTTAAATACATTACATATTGGATGATGCATATACATATTCGACTTTAAAAATCCTATAATCGATGTTAAAAGTTGTATATATTGAAGGTTTAGAAAGTAAGTATGAGTTTCGATCATGCAGTCTAAAATGAGTAAGAGGGTAAACGAAAGTATATGAAGATTATGTGATTTATAATGTTCTAATATAAATAAATAAAGATATAATAATAAATTGAAATGTTTGAGTTTTACGTTGAAAATATATACATAAATGAAATATAAAGCACGTACCTTCTAGTATGATGTGATTTCAAGGAAAGTATTTCAAACAAGCATTCATTTAGATATAGACGCTAATCATAACAAAATATATAGGAAACTTACTTCAAACAAAGGTTCATACACCAATGATCAAACTCTTTCTTATTGCTATCAAAATATGTAAGTCATAAAAAATAATAGGAGGTACTTCTTCCTTATCGTTCTCACTATCTTTAATAAATTCATCATCTTCTTCATCCACATTTATTAATGCACCCACATTCTTTTTGGTCATATACTCCACCAACTCTTCAACTCCACTTGCTTCATCCACAAAGTTCTTTTTGGATCTCGCCTGACTGATGAGGTGTTGGTGAGTTAGACGGTATGACATGGATTACTGTAATTACAATATTCTAAAATAACCACACCATTATATATCATTTTACAAGATAAATAATCAAATCACAAGTGCACATGTTTTTAACGTGGAAACCCTCCTTGGTAAAACCATGATTAGAGTATCCAACTAGGGCTTTCAATCTTACTCATACGTGTCTTTCCGCTAATCTAAGTTGCTTACGTAGACAACCCAACTGTATTACAACAAGTTGTTTATACAAACAACTTACATCTGTATTATAGTTAAGCAAAAATCTAGCAATCTCAATATCAAAGATAAATATGTAATATTGAGTATGAGCAAAACTAGAATGATCTACGTAGCAAAAAGCGTGCTCGTAAGATGATCGCAGAGCTTCATAGTCGTGGATTTAAATTATGATCAAGAAAATAAGTCTCGGAACTTTCTCTCAAAGAATAAAGTGTAGAGTAGAGAGAAAAGACTTTTTGCTCTTAGTTGCATGTTAAACAAGTGAATGCAAAGGTCATATTTATAGGCCTAGGTTCTCCATAGTCGTTAGAGGTAAAAATAGCAAGAAAAAATGTCCTGAAACGCCATATGATCGATCACGCACAAAATATGATCAAACATGCTAAGATGATTGATCATGTCAAAAAGGTTGATCGATCATAATTCAAAAAGAAATCGATCATGGAAACAAGATAACCGATCATTTAGTGACTACTTAGTGAACGTTGGAATTTGAACATTAATCAATTAGTCAAGAAATCTGGTCAATCATGTTCAAAAGTAGAAGAAATATTTTAGTCATCTCTTGAACTAACAATTGATATCTTTTTTATTATGCAAAAAAAATGGAAAGAAAAATTCTTTGCAAAAAAATGCTTTAGGGAGAGAAAATGATTTTCAAATTGATTTCACATACATACACATGTTTTTGCAAACACTTCAAAATATGTCAAAAGCAAGCTTTATTACACATATTCCTAATCTAAAATAGCCCAAATCAAATAATGATTTCACAAAATCTTCCATCTTCGCAACCATCTTCTTTATCATATTATATTTGTTGATTCTCACATTCTTTTTTATTAGATAGTAGTCTCGAAGGTGTATGGCAGTTCAAAGCATAGTAATGATTATGCCCTTGAAGATGCTTTGTCTAGTCACCCAGTAGCTAGGAAGCATAACCTCCATCTATCTATATCAATCGATCCCATGGCCTACTACCTTTGAAAAAGTTATCCTCAACCTCAAACCTACCCAAAGGAGAAGGCCCCGCTCGAGTATCCATAACCAATGGTCAATTGGTTTTGCTCTTTTCTCTTGTCATCATCAAAAAGGAGGAGATTGTTAGTTCGTGCCTGATCATGCAATGTTGATGATAATAACACTTGTGCATTTAGCTTGAAGCTATATCAAAACCAAGTAAACTAATGGATCAAGAAGATGTTTAAGTATGATGACATGAAGCTTAAGGAAGGAAAAACTCAAAGCAGTTCAAGGCTAAGGAACTCCATCTCAAGCTCAAGAGAGGAATTCAAGCTGAAGAAGAAGGCGAAGTCTTTTCTTATATCGAGTCCTACTTTTTGTAATTATCATATATAGTTTGTAAAGAACCTCAAAGAGTATCATGCATTTTGCATTTCAGACCTTTAACTTTGACTTTTACGTCAATATGTCAAGTTGATCGATCAACCTTCTTGCCCTGATCTATCGCCTTTTAAGTTGGAGATCCGCTAAAAAAGAGTTTCCCCTTTACTCTTTGCTTAATGGCCCCCTC
Organism: Ottelia alismoides; assembly: GCA_037367405.1. Taxonomy (NCBI): domain Eukaryota; kingdom Viridiplantae; phylum Streptophyta; class Magnoliopsida; order Alismatales; family Hydrocharitaceae; genus Ottelia; species Ottelia alismoides. The sequence continues at coordinate 435,804 of JAZKJV010001524.1, read as the reverse complement.
CCCCCCCTCAAAGATAAGAGTCGATGGCTCATCACCAATGCATGATATACATGATAAACTTAATATAAAAGGACAAGAAGTCACCTATGGTTCTTGGCTGTGGACTTCTTTAGTTTTGATATCTTCTCCATGGCAGTGAAGTCCATCCATGATTGTGTATCTGACAGTCATTTGACTTTGACGAGGTCCATCTTGAATGTTGATATGACATTCTCCATTTTCTTTTCCATTATCCTTCGGTATTGCAAAGTTTTATTCTGGTACCCTTTCGTTTTCAAGTCCTCCATTGTTAGATTACATTACCTTTCCTTTTCCAAACCCATCTCTCTTTTTGAAAAGAATTGTAGCTATAAGCATGGATTTATATTTTTCCTTTTCCTTTTAGCATACAAACATGAATTTTTTCCTTTTAGCTCAACAATTTCTTTTTCTATGCAAGTGACTTTATCTTTCAAGATACTCAAATCTTGTTTTAACAAGTCATTTTCTTTTCTAATGACATGTAGATCATTTAACAAGAGAGATTCATTATCTAGCAATTTCCTGTTTATCATTGAGGGAATCTACTTCTTTTTCAAACTTCACGGCTTGTCTAAAGAAATGCCTTGGTATTGTAAAGTTCATCATAAAAAGTTTACTTATCATCAAAATCTCAAGAGTCGGATTCAACCATTCCAACTAATCACATGTATGCTCTTTCGCTATTTCCTTTGTGATTTTTCTTGTTGAATTACAAGTTTATGCTGAACGCTTTTCATGTTGAATTACAAGTTTATGTTGACTGCTTTTCACGTTGAATTACAAGTTTATGTTGAACGCTTGTTGAGACTTTCTTATTTATTATTTTATTTTAGTTTCCTTCTTTGTGATTTTTCATGTGTTGACTGTAGCTTGTTAGTCTGCAGTCAATTGCCCTACGCCTTCCATTCACTAATCCAACTTAACCTCCACACTCATTATCCACATCATCAGCTCTTGTTAACCTCGGTTAAACGAGCGTTGATTTGTCTTCACTCATACTTGTGTCCACATGTATACCAACATTGTCCCCTACCTCCTACGCACGACCTTCCCCCATCACCTGCACCATGATACCTCTGTGCTCATGTGCTCGGACACTTTTTTAAATTAATTATTAATAATTCTAATTAATTGAATAACCAACAAATTATGATATTTAAAAATATAGCTATTAATCAGCACATTAGGTACCGATTTAGTGAGTCATATCCAAATCGACGATTTAGAGGGCATGTCCCAAATAGACACCCCAAGTATTGATTTGAGTCTTACCCCTTTGAGATATTTGTATTTATATCCCTCATTTGTTATCAATACTTTTATCAACTAACCATAATTTGTGATTTTTGCACTTCCATCAACCATTTGTTATTGATACTTTTTCAACTAACTTTCATTTGTTATCAAATTCTTTTTCATGTTTTTAAGTACTGAATTGTTCTTTGTCATCTTTTTTTATTTTCCTTCATTGTATAATATTTATGTATTAAATCCGTTTTTCTAATTAATTATAGTTATACATACGATGCAACCTATTCAATTTAATGTTTATCGTATAATAACAATAATAATATCTTTATATCTAGCAGTGGGCAACTTGATGCTGGCTGGGGATGAAAATGGACCGGATACATATAAGATATGACTATTTCCATTTTCATATTCGCTTCATCTATAGAATATGAATATGGATACATAATACAGATACGAGTCCTAGGATTTAGGGAACAATATAATCATATACGAATTCATATCATCAAATACGAATCCGGATCGAATAAAAAGTGAATAAGAATGTTAATCAACTTAAGATCGAATATGAGTGCGATTAAATAAAACTAAATTATGAATTTGATCGAATTAGTATCAAGTACGAAATGTAGAAAGGATATCATTACAATATATACAATTATAAAAAAGATGACAAAGAACAATTTCCCTACACAGGAAGATAAAAATTTTTTGATAAGAAATGGGAGTTAGTTGATAAAAGTGTTGATAATAAATGGATGATAGAAATGCAAATATCCCAATGGGGTTTGCCCGAAATAGGCACTTGAGGTGTCTATTTGGAGGCATCAGGTGCTGATTTGGATATGACTCCCCGTATCGGCACTCAAGTGGCTCCTCAAGTGCTGATTAATGGCTATATTATTAAATATTGTAATTTGATAGTTGTTTAATTAATTAAAAATATTTTAATAGTTATTTAAAAAATCCCATGTGCTCAGCTACACTCTTTCTACTATCCTCACTTTAGAGCATGCCCTAATGATCAAGAAGCCATAGTACAAAACCTTTTGGTTGAAACCCTAAAGATCGATCCTCTATTTACTATCCGAATACTCGTTCCAGTGATAGTGGGATGAGTCTCCTTCTAGGCTGTACAACGACCTCCGTGTGACCGATGTGGTCAAGCAACTGACTCCGGCGGTTGCAGCAAGGTCAGGTCTCACGGAGATCCTAACCGTTTCAGCATGAAGGATGAGGGGCAGACGTAGCGAGGGTTACACCCTATAAATAAACTCCTACTCGGAAGGGAACGCCATCGACGTGAACTAGCTCGCCTAACGGGAGCCCCCATCCGATCTCTCCATACCATATCCCTCCCTCTCTCTCGTTCTCTCCACAAGAAGAATATAGAGGTGACGTACCTTGACGGTCTCACACTGGTATCAGAGCTAACACCTTGGAGCTCCATCGCGACGTAAGGCGGCATACCTTCGGAATCGAGTGCAGGCATCAACCACAACTGCCGCCATCTCTTGACATTCAACGGAACCCTAAAAGAGCACCAGGTCCTCTTTTTTGTTTGTTATTGATATTGAATCATGATTTTTTTAACAATCACCCCTTCGGGTTCTCATACGAAGTTTTGCACTCACCCCCTTATAACTTGCTAAATTAAAAATATTGGCCCGTTTTTTTTCATTCCCGTTTTTATTTGACCGTTCACATTGTTGGAATAAGAATCTCTTATTGATTTTTTTGCACGTTCTTTTAATCCATTTTTTAATCTATTTTTTTGGTTGTTTATTAAATTCAAGGTTGCTTGAAACATTGAAATTGGTTAAGTTATTTTTTTCTAGGGCCTTGTGGTTTAACATGAAGATCTAGCTGTTTTTTTATATAGTAGAGGTTGAATTTTTTTATTGATTGGATAGTCATCATGTTATAAAATTAGATCCTATTTAAGTTATAATTAGTATTCACCTTTTTTTTCTTTCTCTTTTTTTTTCGAAAGAGGTTCACATTTTTTTCTTTGGCAACAAAAAAAACAAAATGATTTGTTTTCTCTATACAAATATTGGTGTGTAATCATCTTTTTTGTATTGATCCAAGTTTTATTACCTTTGCAAAAGAACTTCGTTGTTTTTTATTATTGTTTTTTTAATGTTATGTTATTATCTATAAAAAATTGAAAATTTTTTATGTGGAGATCTTGCCGTTTTTTAAAATTATACCTTTGTTGTCGATGTGAAACTAGATAATCTTATATCTCCATTAACTTTTAGGCACTTTGTTGATTGAACTGAAGTAGTTTTTTTTTTGTTGATTTTTTTTTGGAATCTCGTTGCTTAACTTAAGTAAAATACCTTCAACTTCAACTAAAACAAAAACTTAATAGTTGTTTTCTTAATTTTTTAAATTGCTCAATCTGATTCCAACCTTATATTCATTAGATCCAAAATTGACAAGCAAGACAATTGCCACTGAGGTAGGAAAATTTGAGTACCTCAACAATACTAATTATAAGTTGCGGAGTAGAAAGATCTATTATGGCCTACCGCACGATATCATACACTCCATCATAGATAAATCCGGCCCAACTTTATCTAAAAATCCAACTATGGAGGAAATTAGGTCCCACGACCAATGGGAGAAAGCAGATAATAGGGCTAGGAGCTTCATGCCGATCCACATGGATTTGAACCTGATTCGAGTCTTTGAGACATGCGAATCAACTTACGAGCTCTGGACCGCGGTTAAGGACAAATATCACTCCAAGTCGAAAGTGAGCGTCCAACTTCTTCTACACAAGTACAACTCGTGTAGAATGAAGGAATCTGAAAGCGTCCTCGAGCACGTGAACAAGATGATTGTGATGACCAAAGATCTTGTAGCTACTGATTGTGTGATTCCGGAAAGGATGCAGATTGCAACCATATTACGAAGTCTCCCACCGTCTTTCGACATGGTTGCCACATCTCTGAGAATGAATGACACTATTAAGTCGATGACAGACCTACCTGCACAGCTGGCAATTGAGCAGGACCTCTCTAAGTAAAGATCAAAAGTTGAGATCTTTGATGTCAAGGAAGAAGAAGAAGAAGCAAATGTCGTGCACATGAAGAAAAGGCTAGGCCCCTTCAAGGTGAATTTCAAGGGAAAGAGTGGGAAATACCCATGCGGCTCTTGCTATGGTTGCGGAAAATATGGTCATTTCAAAGTCAATTGCCCCAACAAGAAGAAGCCAGAAAATTCTAAAATGCCTGAAAATAAAGGCAAAAAGAACATGGAATTCACGACTGTCGTGGAATGCAACTCCGACTTCACGGACTGTGACAGATGGTGGATCGGCATGGAGCAACCAGACACATCGTAAAGATGAAGGAGGGCTTGGTGGACTTCAAGGAGTTGAGCAAGGGAGAAAAGGATCTTCATGGAGAACAACACCTACTTGAACGTGGAAGGTGTTGGGATGTACAGACTTGACCTAGGAGATAGCATTATGGTACTGAATAATGTACTATATGCCCCAGGGATACATCGGAACCTGATCTCTGTCCCAGTGCTGCTCAAGAAGGATTTCAATGTCCGCTTTTATAATAGACATGTATCTATAGGCAAGAATAAGAAGGTCTATGCGATGGGAAAGTTTGTGCCCGAGCATGACCTATTCTGTCTTCCTGTAATAAACTCTAGTGAATCAATGAATGTCTTTTCTGAGTATTCCTTGTGTTGTTTGTTTGACTATGACTTAGGGTTGGGCATTGGGCTGGGCCGGCCCGACCCGGCCCGAAACCCGACCTGTATAACCCGACCCAAACCCGAACTTCAAATTTAATGGGCGGGCCGTGGGCCCTAAAATGAGCCCATTGTGATTATCGGGCCAGGTTTGGGCCTGAGAAGGCCCAAACCCGTTAGCCCGATAGCCCGACCCATTCTAAAGCAAGTATATTCATATCTAGTACGGTATAATTATATCAATTATATTCATGTTCATTCCAAATACCATGTTCTAACTTTAATATCCTTATTCGAGTGTAGAATAAATGCTTAGACACATTAATAATCATATCCATTAACGTGGATTGAGGATATTATTACATTAATATACAAGATTATTACATTAATATGCAAGAATGGAATCTGTGTCCTCAAGTGTTAGAGCATGTACAACTTAAGTAACCAATCTGTATTGGGTCATAGTGCCCGCATCTACAAATAGAATATGTAATGGTGAATTGAATGGTGATTTAAGTAACCATATTTTTACCACATTTCTATTTCCAACATACAACTAATGTTAAAATCACAAATTAGTTAGCATGCTTATAGTTTTAAACATGCACACATGCATAAGAAACAACCACACAAATGCAAGAAGAATGGAAGACATGATATAGGTATACATAGGTGTTAAATTGGGTCGGCCCGACCTGAACCTGACCCATTTTGTTTGGGTCGAGTTTGGGCTTGGGCCTAATTTTTGAAAATAAAATGGGCCTAGGCTCGACCCATTAGCCCATATACTTAAATGGGTTTGGGTCGGGCCAACTCAAACCCGACCCGACCCGGACCGATGCCCAACCCTACTATGACTTGTGGCACATGAGACTGGGTCATCTAGGAAATTCTAAGATGGATCAAATGATTAAGGCAAATATGTTGCCTAAGATCACGGGTGCAAGGACATTACCTTGCGAACACTGTCTGACCGGTAAAATGACGAGAAGAACCTTCTCCATAGGGTGATCAACAGAGTTGCTAGGTTTGATCCATTCGGACATATGTGGACCACTGAGAATCAACACTATAGAAATAAGGAATACTTTATAACATTCATCGACGATTACTCAAAGTTCTCCTATGTCTATCTCTTAGGAAGAAAGTCAGAAGCACTTGAAACATTTAAGAGACATAAGACAGAAGTGGAGACAAGATTGGGAAAATCAATCAAAACCCTTAGGACAGATAGAGGTGGGGAATATACCTTAAAGGAATGTGAGGATTACTGCATTCAAGCAGGCATTCGTAGGCAGACTACAATGCCCTATACACCACAACAAAATGATGTAACAGAAAGATAGAATCAAACCTTGATGAATGCAATAAGGTGTATGCTTTCACACTCAGGACTCTCCAAGAAATTCTGAGGAGAGGCATTGTTGACTGCGAACTACATAAATAACAAGATTCCCACCAAGTCTATAGAATCAACGCCATATGAAATATAGAATGACAAAAAGCTCAAGTTGGACCATCTTCGGAAATGGGGATGTATTGCACATGTTCTGGTACCGAATTTGTTTAGGGACAAGCTAGACTTCAGGACATTAAAGTGCAAGTTTATTGGATATAATGAGAATTCTAAAAGATTTAGGTTCTTCCATGAAATTAAAGGTCTGATCGAAAGTCGCGATGCTACTTTTCTTGAAATTCATCAAGAAAAGGAGCATGAAATAGAGGGATCGGATCCTTGGATTATCCTACAAGACAATGAAGACGATTTGATCATTAGACAAGAACTTGGGGAAGATGTCGATCATCCAAATATAGGGCATGAACCTATATAACATGATGATCCTTTAGAAGAAGTGGGTGGACTCACACAACCCACGAGTATAATCGACAACAAGAGACCCAGAACACGACCTGCATGGATGGAAGATTACCATTTTTATGGATGCGAGGCGTCGTGCTACACCATGGGTGAGGATGTCGTGGACTGTACAGATCCTATATCCTTTGATGAAGCTATGGCTTCGTTTGAGTCGGAATCATGGACGACCACCATGAGGGATGAATTGGACTCAATCGAGCGAAATGGTATTTGGGAATTATGTGATTTGCTAGAAGATAGACAATCCAAAGGATGTAAGTGGGCATTCAAGAAAAAGTACCGAGTTTGATGGTACAGTTGACAAATACAAAGCAAGATTAGTTGCCAAGGATTATACTCAACAAGCTGGAATAGATTTCTAGGAAACCTACTCTCCAGTGGCTATGTTTGCATCTATTAGGATGATATTAGCCATTATTGCATATATGGATTTGGAATTGTTTCAAATGGATGTGAAGACAGCCTTCCTTAATGGAGAATTAAGGGAGGAGATTTATATGTGACAACCTGATGACATTCAGATTGAAGGTCAGGAGAAAAGGGTTTACAAATTAAGAAAGTCATTATATGGCTTGAAGCAGTCTTCACAGCAACGGTATCTCAAATTTCATTAGAAAGTTATCCAAATTGGATTTATTGCAAATAAATTGTATAACTGTATGCATGTCATGAAGAGTGGGAGCAGGTTTGCAATCATGTCATTGTATGTGGATGACATTATGCTCGCAGGTAATGACATACAAATGCTCGATGAAATCAACAAGAAATTGAGCAATGAATTTGAGATGAAGGACATGGGCGAAGCATCCTATATTCTTGGAAGTCAAATAACAAGAGACATGGGCTCAAGGACATTGAGACTTAGTCAGGAAAGATATTTGCATACTATATTAAGGAGATTTGGAATGCAGAATATCACTCCAGCTCTAACACCACTTGTGATGGGAAAGAGACTCAGCACAAGAGTCAGTGTCCCGGAAAGGGGCAGAAACCTTTAGATGCACCATATGCACAAGCGGTGGGAAGTCTAATGTATGCAATGATGTGTACTCGACCTGACTTAGCCTATCCAGTAAGCTTAGTCAGTAGATATCAAATCAATCCCAATCCAGCACATTGGAAAGCTGTAAAAAGGATTCTTCGATATTTAAAAGGGACAATACATCTGAAACTTGTGTATAAAGTAGAATCGCTTGAAATGGTAGGATACTCCGATGCAGATTTCAGAGGGGATGTGGATGATAGAAAATCCACATTAGGTTACCAGTTCATGTTTGGTGGTGCAGTCATTTCTTGGGGTAGTAAGAAACAAGGATGCGTATCTCGACATACAAAGAAGGCTGAGTATATTGCATGTAGCATGGCCACCACTCATGTTGCGTGAATCAGGTATTTTCTAGAGAACCTAAGCCTTGCCTTAGCAGTACTAAATTTTATTTGTTTTAACTTTTTAGGTATTTATCTGAATAAAACAATGCTTAATGAATTTCGTGATTTCCTTGGTTATTTTGAGTCCATCAAAACTGGGGGAAGGAAGGCGGAAAAGTCGATGCGTGATCAAACACAATGATGCATGCAAAGATAGAAATGCATACCTTACTCCAGCACACTACATGCAGCGTGATCCACGCATAAAATAAAGACTGAAATAAAACTACTTATATGATGCATGAGGAAAACAAACCTAGATGAGTAACTTCTATTACGTGAAGAACAATAACTAACTATCAGGAAGAGAGACTGGAGTCTGGTCTTCGATACCGATCAGTGCCCACCACAATGGGTTCTACCAGCATTGTATACATCCTCTCTTGGAACGTGGTCTCTAATCCCAATAAGTTAACTTTTTTATGTTTATTTCAGCCAAGTCCAATTACTTTCTATAGGAACAGATAAGCACTTAAGGTGTTGGGACTTTAGCTAATTACGAGATCAATTAAGTAGAAGTCCTAAATCTAGGGGCCAAAACCTCGGAAATTAAATAGAAAATAAAAGGCAAAAAATCTCTAAAAAGTCACGGTGAGGTCCCCCGAATGCACCGGCACTCAACGAAATAGACCTCGAATCAACCAAGAGAGTCCAAGTGTCCAGAGTCTAAAATTATTATAATAATGGATGTTTTGGCAAAAATAAAATATCTATCTAATGTAAATGCCTTCTCTCCTCCTCTGCTCCTCCTCAGATGTGATCTCCTCCAAAGCGATCCGACTTGTCCTCGGGCAGTTCCTCGCATAAAAAGTGAAATAGAGAGAGGTCAGAAAACAGTTATAATAGATAGATAAAAACAGATCAAAAATGAAATCTAAATACTTAGTCGTGCTCCTCGGTAACATCACCATTCTATTGACTCAAAATTCCGACCGGCTAAGGTGGAATTAATAAAACAATCGTCATTGTCCCTAATTGATCAGACTAGTCACGAGAAAAATAACCACTAAAGAAGATAAGCAATCAATGTAAGCGGTCTGCTATTTTTATTTACCTGATATAGCTACCAGGGTCGAACACAAGGAGCATGATTTAAAAACTAAGTAGTCAAAAATCTAAGAAAATCAAAGCATTTTTAGTGGTTTTAATTTTACAAAATTTTAATTTATAATAAAACAAAATATGTACAAAATATAAGACAACACACACAACATCTTTTTTTGGATTTTTCAAAATGATAAAAAATGCTCAAAAAATAAGATAAAATACTTTTGGATTTTATAGGTTTTAAAATGTTTTGGTATTTTTTTTTAAAATTTTTAAATGTTTTTGTAAATTTTTTAAAATCAAATAGTGCTAAAAATGCAAAATAATGCACAACCAAGATCAAATTATAAATTAAAAACACTTAAACTGCCCAAAGATCTTAGATGGTATTTTTGTGAAAAAATATAAACAAAAACCTACAAACAGAGACTGGAAAAATAATTTTTGAATTTTTCTTTGATTTTATATGCTTTTTTTAAGTTTTTGGTTGTTTTGTGATTTTTATGGTTTTATAAAGATTTTTCAAACAAATTTTTACTGAAGATAAAACACAACAAAAGACAAACACAAAGGTTTTTTTTTATTTTTAAAACATTTTTCAAATTTTTATAATTTTTATTAGGCAAACAAGGTCTTTTATAAGGGTTTTTAATTTTTTTAAAATATAAAATGCAAGCAAATTAATTCACAAAAGTCATCACAAATATTACGCGCTAGCTGTAGATAACAGTAATTTTTAGGGAAATTTTAAAATTAATTTGTTATTTATTATGCTAAATAAAAGTGAAGTAGTTGAAGCAGTGCAATAGGGACCTTTTTGCAATTTTTCAGTTTGTAGGCCAAAACGTAACACACAACAAAACCTCAGGGCCACAGATGCAAATAATCCAATCAAGTCACGCGCAACACGTGAATCAGACTCACAGGGGTATCTATGCAAATACTAAAAACTTGGCATTCATTCCATAACAAATAGAAAGTTCAAAGCAAATATTGCAAATAACCTAAGACACCAGATGGGGAGACGCGTTACTCCAACTCGACATGACTAAAATGCAAATTTAGAAAGTATACTGTCCAAATTGTAAACGTCTTCAACTACACATTTTATTTAAAGGACTAAATCTAACTACTGAAACATACAAGGAAGATAATGAGATATACCCAGTGGACACGTGAGGTGCGCATGGTGGATCTGATGGTTCTCTATAAAGCGATCTGATGGCTCAGAAACGGTCGAGGACGTGCTTATCAGATCTGATCTAACGATCTGCAGTGGATGTGTGTCGGGCGACTCAAATGACAGGGGAAATCTGATCAGACCGTTGGCGGATAGGCGTGGGTGAACGACCACAATCAGAACTGGGAGCGAAAGAAGATCGGACGACTCCGTATGGTGCTGGATGAACTGCTTCCGGCGAGTTTTGACTGGTGATACAAAGACCTGATTGACTCACGACAAGGTGCAACACCTTTGTGAGGGACCTCTGCGTCTGATGGAAGACTCGGATGCGAGCGCGAACGGTTGGATCGACGTGATGATGCTCCCTCGCTTGGAGCTACTCCTCCTGAGTAGCTGGAACTATAGAAGGCACTCCACGCACGCGTGAACACCTACAAAGGTAGCATGACTCAAAGGATTTGCTCTGGTCCTCTTATTACTCGGGAAATGTAGGGGAGCAATGGGGAATGATGTTCGACCTCCAGCGAAGATGGGAGAAGGAGGTCTGGACCTTAATCTCGCTATGATGAGAGAGTCTAAGGGTGATTAGGTCGTGCTTGGAGATGAAAGGTGAGTCGCAGTTCGATCTGAGCGGATGAAGGTAGGTAGCAGAAAATGCGGTGATGAAATGAAAACTGGATCGAAATGAAAAATGTGGGAGATAAGGACGGTACCTGAAGACTCAGACGAACACAAAAGATTCAAGCGAAGGTGGATGACTATGTTATAGCCTCAATCGAGTTGCAGCAGGCTGAGAGGCTTCACGCGACGGAGCTCTAGCTGTGTTGCGAGCTACGAGCCTCCATGCATCTCCAAAGGGTCATGAGCTACTCCTCCGATGGCTGTCACTCTAAGGAAGGTAACTAGGGGTCTTGGGTGGCTGCGAGAATCACAGATCATGGGAGAAGAATCAGGTGGTAAAATTGAGGCAAACGATCATCGGAGTCGTGAGCAAGAATCAGGAGAAAAAGCTCCGGTGAGAGGAGACCTTACCCAACCCGGTTGGAATGGGACGTTGATTGAGGTCAACGATCTGACGTGGCCCAATAGGAATCCAGGATTTACAAAATTAAAAGAAAATTGAATTAAAAATAGTACATGAATTTAAATTAAAAAGTATTTAAAATAAAAAATCTTTTTATAAGCTATTTTTTGTGATTTTTAACTATTTTATGAAAAATAAAATAAGTTATATTCAGTATATAGTATTATATACAGATATAATATACTTATGTATTTTGTAAAAGTATTTTTATTTTATTCTTTTTACAAAAATTCTTTTTATATTTTATTTTATATATTTAAAAAATAATTTTAAGAATGTAAAATATTTTTTTGATTTTTATGAATCAATTAGGGTTGTAAATTAAATAGGCAATGTATTACAAACATGTTTATTTTGTACAGGGAATTTGTTGATTTTAATTTTGTTTTATTTTGTTTTTATGATTTTATTTCATTTTTATATTATCTCTAAGGCTATGTACAATTGTGTAAAAGAATGAAATATTTATCTTTTGTAAAATAAATAAATAAACATTTTGTACAAGTACAAGTGATATGTGCAATACATATATCTCTCTCTACTTATTTTCTTTTGCGATCAGGTCAAGGCTTGACCTTCTCTTGGGGTTTGGGTCACTCTTTATTTATTCTAGATATATCCTTCTTTTTCTTTCCTCTTTATTCTTTTATTTTTGAAAAATATGTGTTAATTAAGTATTCTTAACAAAGGCATGCAAATTGTTAAGTTATTGTATTTATAGGTATCTACAGATGTTTTTGTCAAAAGAAAGAACTAAAATAAAAGAATAAAGAATGAGAATCGTAGATTCATCAGTCCTCATACAAGAAAATCGGAAAGCCATCTAGTCCTAGGGAGCTGTCATCATTTAGATTCTCCAATACGAATGGTCCAACCGAGTGAAGCTCTTGCATGTCTTTACCTTATGAACATGTCCGCTTGCATCTACAACAACAAAGTCTTTTCCCATATTAAGTAGGGTGTGGATTCGTACTAAAGATGTATGGTCCAAGTGCGAATGTGGTAATGACCCTACATAAGCCGAATGAAAATTTCTAAACTCATCGTTGAGAGTATGGATCAATCCGCGAGCTAGGGCTGGTGAAAGACAGATCTCATGCATCCATCACCCCAAGCTCCCATTCAAAAATGTCCCGCACCACGTCCTCCTTGACCATGAGGCTCGTCGCCCCATCTATTAGACAAGGATATGCGAAGAAATTTTTGACACGACTGTCATAGTTGGTACGTTCTTGAATGCTATTGCGACCGGCTTGACAAAGCTGTGGTCAAAGAGAACCATACATTGTTGTTCCTGCAAACTAAGGGCATATCATTTGATACAATTTCAAGGGCATGTGTAGATTTGTTTAGATGATGGTAAAATACAAAGATCAAAACAGAAGAAAGTTGATCCCTAAGGTAATGTTGCTAGAGTTAAAGACTTATGGGAGTCAAGTTGTAATATATACCGTGTAGTGTTTGCAGTCTAATTACATCATGCATGTAAATATGGTTTCAGTTAACTCTCCTTGTACAAATTCGAATATGTTTTTCTATACGCCTATCAGACGATAGCTGCAACAAGCAATGTGAAGTATATCATATTTCCGTTGGCAAATAGGAGAAATTTTGAGGAGCATTCTGCTAAAATGGAAGAAGTTTCGGAAGTTCATTTTGTTGAGAAAAGGCCGAGGAGAAATAAAGTAAATCGATGAAACTGCTGGACCTAGATTACATTCATGGCACTGTTTATATGTTTAGCCTAAGAAGGTGAGGACGTTGTTCATCTCCCCAGCTGAGGATATTAAAATGTGTATATAAAATTAACGTTTTTCCGTTAAAGTAAAATAGGGACAGAACTAACGTTTCAGAACAGAATGGCAGAACCGTGAATTTCTTAAAAATATGAGGGCAACAATACCTTGTATGGCAGAAGTTAGAGAAACACTTGATAAAAACCGAGGTTTTAAAAACCAAATCGGACATTAAACCGGGCATGTATCGGTTTTCGGTTTTTATGGTCGGACCAATAGGACTGGCCGGTCAAACCGGCGATTACGTCAACAGTTCAAAGAAACCGGAAAAGACCGAACCATTGTATTCTTGGTTTGGTTCGTATCGTTCAACTGAGTCGAACCGAGTTAAACCAGTATATCATACAAATAAATATGAAAAATGCTACATCATATCTTTCGAGGATTTGTTTACTCTTGTCCTTCCAAGTTTTTCCAATAATACTTATACCCCTATTTTTAACACAATTGCATGTCCCTTATATTTTAACAAAGTTAATAATATTGGACTTTTATTAGTACACTTGTGCTCCCATTTTATACCAACATAAGGATGATATTGTGAATTTTTTAAGAAAATATAGGGGCACAAGTGAAATTGCTTAAAAGTTAAGGGTATAAATGTTCTTAACAAAATCAAAAGTGCATAGTAAACATATTTCGTAAAATTTATATAAATACATATATGTGATGTAAAAAATAATAATTTTAAAATTATTTAAACTCTAATTAATATCTAAGTGTTGTTAATTTATTGCATCTCATAGTACTACTATGACGACGACTTTTTTGTTTGTGATTGTTATAACTGAACAACCTCATACACAATGTGAGAAGAGGCAATGCTCATATGACAGGAAGGGACAAGTGATAATGAGTCATTGGCACATGTGAAGGAGACGAGATAAAAGGGTACTACACTATGGGTTAAAATGAGACTAGATTATGAATATTTCAGAAAAAGTGAATATTTTATTAATTTATTTGAATTTTTTGTCAAAAGAAATGGATGGTTGAACTGATGATTTGATTCAACCAGTTCAACTAGGTTTAAGCAATCTAAAAGGATTTTGACCAACTTTTATTTTCTGAATAAAAACCGGGTGGGGAGACCATTTTTCCTCCGGTTCTTGATTTAACCGGTTCAATTGTCCGTTTTGGTTTAATTTTTAAAACCTCGATAAAAACCATTTTAATTACCATTACTACAATAATTGTCCACAATTGCTAAATTGCCACTTGTCATAGTGTAATGATGTCCACTTCTTGATATGGATGCATCATTTGTTGTTTTTCAAAGGGGTCAATAACATGTACATATGGTAGGATGGGAGATGGATGATGGTAAAGAAAGGGTGAGTCAAAAGTAAACATTGTATCGTCGGTACATTACAGCTTGTATTTCTAAGTTAAAAGTATAGAACCTGTGAATTTTGTATAAAACTTAAGAAGGGGTTTTGGTGAACATGTAAAGAGAAGAGTCAAAAGTAAACCCATATCAGTAGCCATGGTGGAACTAAAATATGAAAACTTTTTTAAAATTTTGCATTTTATTTAGTTATAAGTTTTTTTTTTCCAAAAAAATGGATGGTCAACTAATGCAATCCAATCTAATTTTGACCAATTTAGACTGGTCGTGATCGGGTTTATATTTGCATTGTAAAAAATGATAGATTTACTCATTTTTCTCCGATTCTTAGCTTATCTGGTTGAACTGGTCGATTAGATTTGGTTTTTTAAACCCTAACTATCTTATACTGCACTATTAGGATTATGGGGTTACATGAAGTTATCAAATATCCTTTGTGTATTGTAAAAAAAAATATAATGTTAAAGTTCCAAAAGCCGCTTCAAAAACTATTAAAATAAAAAAAATTAATCAATGCACTGGAAAACGATTATAGTAGAATTCATTCAGAATAGTGACAAATAGGGCGACGAATGCTACCTATAACTTATGCTGCCCACCTTCATCCGATTGAGAGTTTATAGTTGAACTCACTGATTGACTAGAGCATCTGATAAATGATCTTCGAATGAGCAGGTCCACATCCATAAGCATACCAAAAACTTGTATCGCGTACAATCTTGTGGAGAACGAAAGTTAAGGAACACTATCTACAGGTTAACTTGCTGGGACGAAGCCAAAGTGGAGTTGCTATGATTTGTCATCAAGATACAATTGGACGCGGCGCGGCCAAACCTGACCGTAGACATCTTTCTTTGTGTACGCCCGATCCCACGACCACGGCACATCTGTAGTTAAAAACGAGGACTTTTAAGGACGCACCACATCTAAGATTAGCATTAAAAAACTTCCAACCATAAATGTTTAAGATGGCAAATCTGAGCTCCAAAGAAACCAAGTTACTGTAAGAAGCTAGCTTCTTAAATTGGTAATAAAACTGATGATCATAATAAAAAACATTAGGTGATGCGGAAAAGAGGGAAAAATCAGAGGTACAGTCATAATAGTGAACATGGTAGAGATTAGAAGGTATAATACATACAACAACAAAGCCTTTTCCCACATTAAGTAGGGTCGATTACATGGATTCTTTGCCTCCATTCAAGTCCCAAATAACTAAGATCCTCCGGATTGTCTCCTTCCAACACTTTTTGGGCTTTCATCGCAGGCTCAACATCTCAAATCATGTACCTTCGAATTGGTGCATCGGCTGACATCTTTTGCAAACGATCAAACCATCTTAAGCGTTTTTTTCTCATCTTATCCTCAATGGGAGCTACACTAACTTTCCACCTGATTGCATCGTTCCAAATATGATGTTTTCGTTTATGACCAGACATCCACTGTCGCATTTTCATTTATGCTATGATCAATATGATACAAAAAATAATTGTTGGGGAGTTGCGATCTCGACCCTTGCTTAATGAGGTGACGGTGAGAGGGAGCAGTATGGATGCAAATGAATGTGAATTCGTTCACATTTATAGTATATGTAGTCATTTTGACCATTATAATATATATTATGGATATTCATGTTTGCATCTGTAGACAAATGTAAATATCATATTCCAAAGTCTGATGGGAACGAATATGAAAAATTTTAGATATTCATTTTCTTATTTGTGTGCATACATATACCTCTATATCTTTTTTTTCTTTCTTTATTTGATAAATAAAGTAATTATTTTTGTTAGAATCAAACACACGAAGCACATACGAAAATGGAGACACAATTTTACGTGGAAAATTCTACGGAGAGGGAAAACCACGGGTGCTCTCAATCCCTAATCTCCCTCACTAGAGATTAGGGCTCTCTTCACTAAAAATTATTTTCAAACGAGGAGGGATGAGTACAATGTATAGAAACGGATGGGTAAACGGTCTTTCATCCAAAGATCCATTTACCCATATAAGTATAATAACTCAACATCCCCCTCAAGTTGGGCATACATGTCCACCATGCCCAACTTGCACACATTCAACTCAAATTGTACCATAGGCAGCCCCTTTGTGAAAAGATCAGCAACTTCATCAGTAGATTTCAGGTAAGGCAGACACAACAGTCCATCATCAATCTTCTCATGGGTGAAGTGTCTATCAATCTCTAAATGCTTCGTTCTGACATGCATTACGGGATTGTTGGCCAAATTTATTGCAGTTTTGTTGTCACAAAACATCTGCATTAGCATACTAACTTTGATTCCCAAGTTATGGAGCAAAATTTTTAGCCATAGAATTTCTGTAACGCCATTGGCAAGAGCTCGGTATTCCGCTTCAGCACTTGATCTTGAAACCACATTCTGCTTCTTATTTCTCCAAATAACCAAATTTCTGTACAAATATATCACATAACCTGAGGTGGATCTTATGTCATCAGTGGAGGCATCCCAATCAGCATCAGTGTATCCTTCAATAGTGACCTCATGATTCTTCTTGAACATAAGACCTTTTTCTGTTGATCCTTTTATGTAGCATAGAATTCTATTTACCGCATTAGCATGAGAGGCAGTAGGAGCATGCCTGAATTGACTCACCACATTTACAGCGTATGTAATATCCGGTCTAGTAAGGGTAAGATAGATCAACTTTCCTACCAATCTTTGATACATATCCTTTCCTGTATCAGCAAGAAGGTCACCATCCTCTTTATTCAGTTTATGATTTGCCTCAATAGGATTAGTAGTAGGTTTGCATCCCAACATGCCACAATATTTCAATAAGTCTAGAGCATATTTTCGTTGACTTAGACACATACCTCCTGAAGATCGAGCCATCTCAATGCATAGGAAGTACTTTAACTTCCCCAAGTCCTTCAATTCAAATTCACCTGCAAGTATTTTTTTTATCCTGAAAATTTCTTCATCATCATCACCAGTAAGGATCATGTCATCGACATACACCAATAGAATAGATCTTTTTTCGTCATTCCTCCTTATAAACAAGGTGTGGTCTCCATTCACTTAGATATATCCATTCCTAATCATGACGACACAGAGACGTTCAAACCAAGCTCTTGGTGACTGCGTTAATCCATATAAAGACTTTTTTAGTTTGCAGCACTTGTTGACCTTTTCAAACCCAGGTGGAATTTTCATATACACTTCTTTAAGTTCACCATTCAAAAAGTATTTTTCACATCTAACTGATACATTTTCAAGGAAAATAGGGTTGCTAGACAAATAACAACCATGATCGTACTCATCTTGGCAACAGGAGCAAATGTCCCCAGGTAGTCAATCCCATATTTCTGGTTGTATTCTCTAGCCACAAGCCGAGCTTTGAATCTGTCGACATTCTCATCTGCATCATATTTGATTATATAGACCCATTTAGAGTCAACAAGGTGAACGCCCTTAGAAGGATCAACAATACCCCAAGTATTATTTTTAACCAAGCCATCTATTTCTTCCTTCATAGCATTGATCCATTTCGGATCCTTTTTGGCTTCATCAAAATTTTTAGGAACATGATGAGCATTAAGAGAGGTAATAAAGCATTTATACCTTGAACTCATATTGGTATAAGCAACAAAGTCCTCTACTGGATAACAAGTAGAGGCTCGAACAGTTCTAGTAGATTTTCTCATAGCAATGAGACGCTCATCCAGTAAAGGGTTGACATTATCAGTATGAATATCAGGAGGGAGAGGAACACTTGCAGAGCTTTCATGGCCAAAATCACCCATGGAAGAGTTGACGTCATGGTCGAAGGAAAGGTTGACACCTTGGTTCAGTATCATCTCTTCTTCGATTTCCACCACTTTATCTGATCCCTTTCGTCTGCTACAAGTCTGTCCAAATCTGCATGCATTTTCACTGTCTTTGTCTTTATCTTCTTCATTGTTCTCCCAACATGGATAGTCTCTTGTATGTCGCCAAACAAGTAAATCTCATTCTCATTTTTCTTAAAATTTGTACTCACGGACTCCCCTTGAGGAAATCTCTTTGAGAAGTAGGACTCACTCTCAAAGAAAGTAACATCCTTGCTTACATGAAGACCACGTGCCACGGGGTCTTAACATTTGTATCTTTTTTGAGTTCCAGAATACACAAGAAAGATGCATTTCGTGGCTCTTGGATCCAACATTCGCCAACCTGGTCTAGAATTGTGAAGAAAGCGGATACATCCAAAAATCCGTGGGTCTAAACTGAAGGGAGAGGTATCTGGATGAAAGACAGAGAAAGGAGTTTTCTTCCCGATTATGGCAGATGGTGTTCTATTGATTAGATATGCAGCTGTCAAGACAGCTTCTTCCCAAAAATTCTTTGGCACATTTCGCTGGAGTAGGAGTGCTCTTGTGACACTCAATGAATGACAACTTTTTCTTTCAGCTATCCCATTCTGTTGTGACGTGTAACTACATGAGGTTTCGTAGATGATACCCTTCTCATCAAGAAAAGCATGTAGGGAACTTTCCATTTACTCCTTGGCATTATCAGTCCGGAGCGTTCTTACTCTTGTTACATACTGAGCGCTTACCATATTTATAAAGTTCTTTACAACAGTAGAAACTTCACTTCTATGTTTTAAAAGATACACATAAGTACTCCGTGAAAAATCGTCAATGAAAGTTATGTAGCATGCATGGCCGCCCATGCTCTTCACACTTGACAGACCCCAAACATCAGAATGCATCAATTCGAATGCATAAGTAGATTTACCAATACATATAGGAAATCTGGTTTGGGTTTGCTTTGCAAATTGGCAAACCTCACATTGCAAATAATCCTCAGACAATCCAGAAAAAATCTTAGGCATCAACTCATGTAGAGAAGAAAAATTGATATGACCAAGATACTCATGCCATTTTCATACTAAAGTAGAGTTATCCTTTTTAAAGCATGCTTTCATCACAGATGTAAGGGCTTGACCCACTCGAGCTGGAAGACGATATAATCCATCCTCAACTAATACAATTCCAATCTTCTTTCCTGTCTGTAAGTCTTCTAAAACACACGAATTGTGATAAAAAAATCAGCATGCAGTGCAATTCTTTAGTAATCTTACTGACTGACAAAAGATTTATTGGAAAATCGAGGACATGAAGTACATTGGTAAGGAGGAAGCGATCAACAACAGAAATCGTTTCTTTTCCAGCAACAGTAGCTGGAGACCCATCTGCAACTGTAACTTTCTCTTTTTCAGACGATAATTTGGAACCATGAAACATTCTATGATCACCTGTCATGTGATCAGAAGCACCATTGTCGGCAATCCACTCAGATTTGGTAGAGCAAGCATTGCTAGTTCTCCGCATATTAAAAGTTGAACCATTATCTATCGATTGCAAGGAGACATGTTCTTTCGTAAATGATTCCTTCAAGGATTGTTACTCTATGATGGTATTCTTTGTCGAGTCAGGTTCTCTGGACGCTCCAATCATCATAGGATCATTCACCAGCAAATTCGTACCCTTTAGACTTTGACTATCTCTCACAGGCATTTAATCATACACCAACTTCTACGTTGTAGACGACCGAATGAAGATCTCGACGAGGCTCTTTGTGGCATTTCGTCGAACACTTGGTGGACAACAATACACAACCCAATTTTCTCCTGCAAGAGAGGGGCAGAAAATGTCCCCAAGAAACGAGCTCACAACACCAATGGAGTTCGTATCGATTTTAGATGCCAAAAAACACCATAGTGGCAGCAACAACCTCTTGCGGGTGGATTCAGACCTTCACCACAACTCCACAATGCGTGGAGTGTTTGTCGCAACGCAATATGGTCGACCGACGATGAGAGAAATAAAAAAAATCACCGCCAACGGACAAAATCCAGCACAGTTGAACCAATTTCCAGCACTTCGAGCATCAGAAAACACAATCAAATGCCTCAACGAGGCACTAATACCATGTTAGAATCAAACACACAAAGCACACACGAAAATGGAGACACGAATTTACGTGGAAAATCCTACGGAGAGAGAGAAACCACAGGGGCTCTCAAGCCCTAGTCTCCCTCACTGGAGATTAGGGCTCTCTTCACTAAAAAATATTTTCAAATGAGGGAGGAGTACAATATACAGAGACGAATGGGTAAACGGTCTCTCATCCAAAGATCTGTTTACCCATATAAATACAATAATAAATTTTTGATAGGGTAATCGCCTAAGAAGTTCTCTCCCGCTTCCCCTTAGAGGATCATTGACTCAAATGCCAATAAAAGATACTGATCTTATTGACAACCTTCAATGCACGTGAAATTGTCCATATTGGTCGATAGTACTCACGTGGGATCTATTCAACTTTGCATCCAGATTCAAAATATGATGAATATATTGCGCGCCAGAGTTTCCTCTGAGCCTGTTGTCAATCATCAACTTTTCTCTTAGTTGGACTATAAAGTTATCTTTTTTATATCTTGTTTTCATCTATAGGACAATTGGATGTGATACATCATTATTCGGCACTATGAAAAGGATGGTTTTTATTACTAGGATGGCTCATCTAGTTCATCTTTCGTTATCGCTTTGTTGATCTCAACCAGACCATTCTCATGGCATCTTCATCCAGATTCCAGAGTCACTCCTTTGCTTCATCACTCTTTGATATGTATCCCAAACTGTCTACACGCAGATCTCTTGACAGCAAAGCCTGTCAATTCCGTAAACATGATTAGGTCTTCATTCCTTGGAGCACGAAGCCGTGACAACTTACTCCCTTTTGATTTGGGGCATTGTGATGTGCATCTTGAGAGTCTTTCATGCACCCCTTTGGATCACCACTAGCTTGTGAGTTTTGTAGATGATCTCTGTTAGAGTTATCATGTTTTCTATTTAATTTGAGTCCTGCAACCCTTCGGGGCCATATATGTATTTTCCTCTTTTTTGCTCTCTAGGGTTTCAATCTATGCAAGAGATCCTAGACTCGTGAAATAAGCACAACATTCATTTTCTTCTCTACATGGTATAAAAGCAACGGTCCTAGATCGGAATTCTAGACATAAATTATCCCGCCGCCACCTCCGAGCCTCTGCAACCTCCGAGCGCTAGTGCAGGGCCCTTCTTCCTTGCTTAGGGACCCGTATGAGGCCCATCCTTCTAGGGCTCTGATTCGCCAACGAGGGTGTGCTCTAGCACCCAGCATCGACCCCTACTCACTCCCAACACCGCCGCAGCACCACCTTGCTGTCCCAGTATCGCCGCATCTCACTGGTTGACCGGTCGACGTCGCCCGAAGGCTGTCGTGGTGCTCCCAGTGTTGCCTACACACCTACAATGCTCCAACACCACCTCCTTAGCTTCCATAGCACTCTCAGTGCCACCGAAGGCTACCGTGGACATCTTCGACGGCCCCCACCATTGTCGCCATTGATTGGCATCCCTATTAGGACTCCGCCAAGACCGTTTGCACTTTCCAAGGTGCAGCCATGGCCCCCGAGGATCTCATGATCTGTTGTGCAATGTATTTTCAGACCTCCTGTACACCTAATCATGATTTCCAGGGCAGTTTTCATCCCTCATATGCATACTTGATCAATCACATGACTTCCTTGATCTCTCTATCTGAACACCATGACATCTACTAATTCTACAGAAACAAATTCCTTGTCCGCTAACATGATGTCACAAGGCATTACTATCAAACTTAAGGGCACAGAAAACTATGTGCTCCGATCTCGTTCTTTCAAGGTGTTCATTGGTGTCAACAAAAAATCTATATCCTGGCTAAAGTTCCTCCAAATAAGGACAAAGACTACGACAACTAGCTCACAGATAACTACCAGGTTATCAATTGGATGACCAATAGTATTGAGACACATATTGCCTCGAATGCCAAGGAGATATGGGAGGTTCTTGAGCAGACGTACTAGAAGATGACGAAGTCGTGCCTTGCTGAAGGTGGATCTGGTCTGCATCTAAGGGTGATTTTACCTTAATGGAGTACTACAGGCACCTCAGTAACCTGTACAAGGAATTTGCGATCTCGTAGCCCTCATGTTGTACCAAACATGTACATGAGTGTTCAAACAAATAGGCATATCGCTTTCTTGACGGCATGCATCCTAGATATTTGTGAACCCCTCAGGATCCGGGTACCCGTTTACGCGCAATTCGCAATATTTCATTCACAATTATATCGCACAAGTTGTAAAAATACAGGGAAATTTTTTTTTTTTTCGCAAATATGACATTCATTCTCACAACACATGACCATAAGTAAAAGAGACAGACATCACCAAAATTTATTTTCATTAATGTTCATATCCATTTACATCATGTACAAGCAGATTCCATGTTACAACATATATCCCAAAATGTGACAAAAGAGATAGCATTTACATCATCATCTGTACAAAAACTAAGACAAAGTAAATCATACCGTCGGGTGTACACTATATCTCCTGGAAGCATGTATATACTGAGCGGCTACTAAACTGCAGGCTGTTTGCCTGCCACACACAATAGGAAGAAAAGGCGTCAGCGGTTGCTGGTACCTCCCAAAAACTTATATAAATTAACGGGCATTTATTATTTACAAAAGAAACAAGCAGAAAGGCGAGAGCAACTCAAATTAAGATTTAATTCTACTTGCAAATGAAAACGGCTTTTCAGATTACTTGAAAGCATCTCAATTGATTGTCCCATCACCTGGCATTTCCCACATGTGACATATGTATAACTAGTTGCGTATTTATGAGTGTATGAGGGTAAGCACATATATCATTTTCTTCAGAGATCCCGTTGGTGAGTAAAAATGGAAAGTTAAGATTGGAAGGATCTATTGATTTAATTAAATTCTTGGGTAGAGAGAGAATAGTCTTTTGATCGTAACTTCTCCAATTCTTAACTTCAATGATTCAGATATAACTCCAGATAATTTCGATGAATGATCTAGATATATAATCGCCAGTCTGTTGGCGAAGTAACTCAAGCGGTGAAGAAGCCGACAAATGGCTCTTCCGTCTCGCCCTCTAATTGGAAGCGCGGTCCAATAGAGGGATAGGTCTACTCCCCAACTACGCCACTGAGACGGGTGAGAGAGACTCCCTAGAAAAGTCGCTCTAGAAAAACAGCCCGACTAGTACGGGCGGACGAGCTCGTACGTAAAACTGAAAACCAAGGATCCCCCGCCTGGGTATCCTAATAGACAGGGTCAGCGGAATGGTCTAAAGTCGGGATCCCAACGAAGGCGTAAAAACACTGCGAGCTCGCGTAAAACCGTGTAAAGACTGGGATCCTAGACCCGCGCACTTGGCGGCCGCTGCCCTAACTGGGCTTCCTATTCTCCCGCCCAGTTGAGGGTCACCGCGCCCTCGCACAGTTAGGTTTAAGGACACTCTAACCGGCAGTCTTAATTATAGATCATCACTAATTCTTCATCAATCCTGTAGATGTAGTAAGTACTAACTAACATTATTATCTTAAAAGTTATCCAATTAAAGCGATCCTTTGCATATCCTTGATGATGAATGTAACACTTTAAGTCTGGTGGATAACTTATACCTTTCACATTTAATGAGGAATCCGATATCATTAATTTCTACATTTTGTCAAAATGAAACTAAACTTTCATATGCACTTCAAAGAACAAGTACTGAACACAATCCTTCTGGTGGGGTTTCCCTACTTTTCAAAATTTCACTTTTTAGCCTCATCCACTATGACAAGGTATTCTGCCACAAGTATTCACCAGGAAACCTTCTCTTGAAAGTATTTCGTCTAGTTATCAATAGTCAAATTCGAAACTAAATAGTCAATTGTTGCACTATGATGCATATTGATCTTAACGCCTTCAATTTAGTCTAATTTCTCCATTTGACTCCTCGATATTACTTCAAGTTTTCCATTAATATATTTTTTTTTTATCTATCAACATATCCTTAATTCCAGCCTTAATTAAATGATAATATTTATCCTTACACTTAACAGAATAATACCTCATTTCTGTTATGAAATGAGGGTGCCGGGTTTTAATTAAAGGAAAATATTTTGGTTAATTTGCCCGTTGTTAATACATGTCCATTACTAAAGCATGATATAGTGAAATGAGTGTTTTGATGGAATTTTAGTAATCGATCTAGATTTCAAACAAATGCACATTCAATCAAAATTTCAATTCCAGTATCCAAATTAATATAACTTAAATGCCAATTTTAACATCGTGGATAGCTGACTGGAACCATAGACAGAACGTGAAGTGTCTACACAAACATGAAGAGGGGTCGTTATAGGCGTAAACTCATAAAACAATCAACCTTAAACAAAAATTGGAGCAAAGTGCTCTAATTTAGATCTGAAAAGGGATGAAATCAGACCAAAAACTCTGAAATCAGATCAAAAATTTTGGTGGGAAATTTTTAAATATTAACTTTTTAGGTTTAAGTGCAGGTATGATACTTGAGTGCAGAGAGGAAAATCACAGGGATGGCCGTGGCATACTTCAATGCTGGATATATGCAAGAACAATGACACAATCAACCAGAGCCACAAAATGCATGTTTTGAGTAGTCCGTGCAGACAGCTTGAAATAACTATTTGATTAATAGCAAGTGGAATAAGCAGGTAGTAATAGAACAGTCACTTCAAATATTTGTAGAATTATAAAGACTCTCTTTTACTCAACTGAAATGAACCATATTATCATGCATCGAATCTACTCTCTGATTTGGCCCCACACCTCCATATGCATTTCTCATCAGAAATGATCATTGAATCTACTCCAGACTCCAAGACATATTATTATGGTCATCAGACACACTATTTGAATCATCTTAATCAAAACCCACACCAAGCTTGTTCCCGCACAAGGGATGTTTAATTATACAGAATGGTTGCTTTTAAAGAAACCAACATCCCACTCCCAGTAAATATTACGGTGTAATTTCACAAACAAAAATCCCCAATTTACTATGGCTCTAATAACATTCCCAACATGAGATCAAATTTGTGAAATATTACATGCATGGCATCGATTTGGTAAGAAAAGGGGATTGAACACATGTATGGCAGCAAGAGAAAGGGGTAGGGAATGTACCTTTTTAAAAAAAAAAAATCCCAATGGCTAATTCAAGCATGCAGCAGTTGCTGTATGAAGAAAGGCTGCAGCTATTTCTTGTAGAGAAACATCACATGCAATGGCTATGAGGCTTCAAAGTAGCTGTGGATCACTTGCAGCTCCCTTGGCTGCTGTTTGGCTGCTTCAGGAAGGCCTGGAATAGCACAACAGCAGGTGTAGGGTCTTCCAGGAGAAGCAACTCAGCTCCCTGATGCAGATGTTGGCCCCAAAAATAAAATCCCTGACCAATACTGCAACTATAATAGAGAGGAGGGGAGGAGAGTTTGGAACTCTTTCGGCTGGAGAAGTTTGGAAATTAGAAGATAATTGCTGCTATATATGGAGAGTGGGGTTTAATTTGCTTGCCAAGTGGTGAAGAATGAAGTGTCGAGTGGAAAGAGGGGAAAGCCATGTGGCTGGAAAGAGAGAAAAAAACAACGGCTGGAATCCAGTACTGGCTGGTGCCTGTACTGTTTTTTTTAAAAATAAATATTTAGTTTATATAATTATACAAAATATCTCTTTATTCAATATACTTAAAGTTAATCGTAATTGCGCATCGGACTTCGGATTTCGACACAAAATATCTTGAATTGATCGTCTCAAAATGACGGTCAATATGAGCATAATATTGATATACTTCCGGTCGGGTTTTGAATACCCGAAATTTTCGGATACGGATTTCGGTTTGAGGTTAAATTTTACGATTTTAAAATATCAAACGGCCTCCGATTGACGAACGGTCGATTCCGTTGGTCTTGTATCGTCGAATCGGATCTCATGATGGTCTCGGTTTATTTCGCGGTTTCTGAATTTGCGTCGCGGCTTTTCACGGCACGCATTACGAAACGACCGATTTTTGATCGATTTTACCCGAGCAACTTTTGATTCACTACCAATTGGTCGTTTTAGGTTGGTTTGTATTGACCGACAATGTTTTTGGGTTCGTTAGACCCAAAATCGGACGACTTCGGGTTTGATTAGAAACCGGATGCTACAATTATAAAAACCTCAAAGGGAGTCTCGTCCTCGAGACTCGAGTTAAGGCTATTCGGTGACTTGTTTGAATTTCATATGTCCATAAAAAAAAAACTTCAAAGGGTTTTTGAACCCATAAAAACCTCAAAGGGAAAACAAGCCATATATTTATAATGTGTCTAATTACAAAAACTTGTTTTGACGATTACATCAAAATAGCTGCGGGTATCGTGTCCGCATGTCGGCTTCAGTCTCCCATGTCGCTTCCTTGACGTCGTGTCGGTGCCACAAAACCTTGACCAATGAAATCTCTTTGCTGCGAAGCTTCTTCACAGCACGATCAAGTATCCGGACAGGCTTCTCCTCATAGGTCAGATCCGGCTCTACATCGAGATTCTCGTAACTGATGATGTGGCGAGGGTCATGGACATACTTCCTCAGATTGGATATGTGGAAAACATCATGAATAGCTGAAAGATGTGGAGGAAGGGCTACTCGGTATGCAACTTTCCCTACACGAGCAAGAATCTCGAACGGTCCAACATATCGCGGCGCCAACTTGCCACGAACACCGAATCTCTGTACTCCCTTCATGGGAGATACACGGAGAAATACCCAATCTCCAACCTATAATTTATAGGAATGTCATATTTGCGAAAAAAAAAAAATTTCCCTGTATTTTTACAACTTGTGCGATATAATTGTGAATGAAATATTGCGAATTGCGCGTAAACGGGTACCCGGATCCTGAGGGGTTCACAATATTGTTGGAAAAGAGTCTTAGATTATTATTCAGAGTTATATAGGGAGAGACCTTAAGGGTAAATTACAGAGAGGTCTATCAAAAATAAAGAAAATAACAAAAAGATACATAAAGCGATATTAATACTACGAACTATCTCTACACTCCCCCTCAAGGTGGAGCATAGATGTCTATCATGCTCAGCTTGGATGAACATCTCTGAATAGGTCCTCTGAGCAGTGGCTTGGTGAACACATCTGCAGTCTGATCTCCTGAGCTCACATGAGCAGTAGATATCAATCCTCTCTGGATCAAGTCCTTGTATAATGGCAGTCAACTTCAATATGCTTGGTCCTTTCATGGAAAGCTGGATTATTGGCAATGAACAATGCTGCCTGATTGTCACACTGAAGCTTCATAGGTAGGGGCACCGCCACATGCAGATCTTCTAGTACTGAACGAACCCACATCATTTTCGTGCTAGCTTGAGCCATGGCCCTATATTCGGATTCGGCACAGGACCTTGCCACAACAGTTTGTTTCTTGCTTTTCCAAGAAACCAAAGAGCCTCCCACAAAGACTGCAAACCCTGAGGTTGATTTTCGATCCTTAGGACATCCTGCATAATCTGCATCTGCACACGCTGAGATGGATAAGTCTGTGCCCTTTCTGAATAGCAACCCTGACCCTGGAGAAGACTTCAGGTACCTCAGTATCATGTGTATAGCATCCATGTGAACCTGTCTTGGCTGCTCCATAAATTGACTCACCCTGCTAACTGCAAATGCAATGTCTGGATGAGTAATGGTAATATAGAGGAGTTTTCCCACCATTTCTCTATATCTCCTCTTATCTACTTCATCCGTATCATCATCATACAGCTTCATGCTAGGGTCCATGGGAATACTTGATGGTTTGCATCCATCCATGCCAGTCTCAATCAGGAAGTCTGTAATATACTTCCGTTGTGTCATCACCAAGCCTTGTGCATTCCTTGCAAATTCCAACCCCAGAAAATATCTTAGGGTTCCAAGATCCTTTGTAACGAACTGACGGCCTAGGAATGCCTTCGCCCTCTCTATGCCCTGAACATCGTCTCCTGTAACAAGAATATCATCCACATAGACCATAATGACAACCGTACATGCCGATGTCTTCTGCACAAACAATGAGTGATAAGCATTTGACCTCTTGAATCCTTGTTGCTCAATCAGGTTGGACAGCTTCTGGAACCATGCTCTCGGACTCTGTTTGAGTCTGTATATCGCCTTGTGCAGTCTACAGACCATCTGCTTCTCCCCCTCAACAGTAAACCCAGGTGGCTGATGCATGTAGACTTCCTCCTGTAAGTCCCCGTACAAAAAGGCATTCTTGACATCTAATTGAGATATGCTCCAATCACGGACCACAGCAACTGATAAGAGAATACGAAGTGTAGAGTGTCTCGCCACTGGAGAGAATGTATCCATGTAATCAGCACCATAGGTTTGTGTAAACCCACGGGCGACCAAGCGTGCCTTGTACCTATCCAACGTGCCATCTGCATGATATTTTACTATGAAGACCCATTTGCAGCTCACAACTGATGCATCAGAAGGTGCAGGGACCAAAGACCATGTGCCACGAGACAGTAAGGCCCTCATCTCCTCTTCCATTGCTAATCTCCAGCACTCATTCTTCAAAGCTTCCTGGTATGTCCGTGGTATATCCACGAAAGACAAAGCTGTGGCAAACCTCTGAAAATCACCAGTGAGACGGTGAAAAGACACCTGTGAAGCAAATGGATAAGAGGCACATTGCCTCCTCCGCTTCCGAATGGCAATCGGAACATCAAGATCATCATCTGTTGTACTGGATGGGCTAGTGTCTGCCTGTACTGAAGGATCCTGCACATGTACCAAACCTGACCCGTCAGTAGTAATGCAATCTGAACATACCTGAGGCGTGATGATTGGTTGATGTGTATTCTGAGCAGGACATGTCCGGCGTGTATAGAATTTAGGTAATGGTGATACAAGAGGCCGTGGAATGGGTGGAGGTGGAGGTGGTGGTGGTGGTGCTGGCGTGGAGACGGGCACAGGAGACAACTCAGTTGTACTCAATGTAGGCGGTGGAGGAACAAAGACATCATCAGTGGTAGTGGATGGTACCATTCTGTCACCTGCAGGAGAAAAATACATGACAGACTCAAAGAAAGTAACATCAGCACTCACGAAGTACCTATTAGTCACAGGATCATAACACCGGTAGCCCTTCTGAGTTCTGGAATAACCAACAAAGAAGCACTTGACTACTCTAGGAGAGAGTTTGTCAATTCCGGGAGAGAGACAATGAACGAAAGCCACAGTACCAAAAACACGTGGAGTCAGTGAAAATAACTCCTTGTCTGGAAAAATAAGGGAGATAGGTATCTTATCACCAAGAACTGAGGAAGGCATTCGGTTAACCAAATAACATGCAGTAAGAACAGCATCACCCCAGAATGAAATAGGAGCACAACTCTGAATCAAAAGTGTTCGAGTGATATCCAAGAGATGGCGATGCTTTCTTTCTGCCACACCATTTTGTTGTGAGGTATACGCACAAGTGGTTTGGTGAATAATACCCTTTGATGAAAGGAATAGAGAAAGTGAGCGTGTACAAAATTCAAGGGCATTATCCGTCCGAACATATTTGACAGAAGAAGAAAAGACATTATGCACTTCATTAAGCAAATTCTTGATCACATCTCCTGCTTCAGATTTATTTTTCAAAAGAAAGACCCATGACACACGCGAGAAATCATCCACTACTACAAGATAAAACTTGTGCCCCTGATAATCGGGAACACGACTCGGACCCCATATATCTATATGTAACAACTCAAAAGGGGAGCTACTGCCCCGACTCTGACGACTTGGGAAGCTCGACCTGTGATGCTTTCCCAACTGACACGCTTCGCATCGGAAGGACGAACTAGGAGAGATCTGTGGCAGAAGATGACGCATTTTCTGGAGCGGAAGGTGATCAAACCGGAGATGCCAAATGTACGGAGAGACTGGTCCAGCAGAAAGAGAGAAGACGCCAGCATAGGAATCCCGAACCAGTCGATATAAACCATTCTGCTCAGAGCCACAACCAATCACCTTTCCCGTGAGTATGTCCTGAAAAATGAGAGAAGACGGGTCAAATATAGCACGACAATTCAAATCCTTCGTAATCTGGCTAATAGATAACAAATTCATTGAGAACTCGGGAGCATGTAGGACGTTCTGTAACTGCATAGTCGAGGATAGAAAAACCTCCCCCTGTCCAACCAGGGGCGAATGAGTACCATCTGCTATCTGCACTGAACGGCCGGGAGGAATGTCCCTGTAGGCCTGTAATCTACCTCTATCTCGGCAGAGATGATGTGTGGCTCCGGAATCTATAACCCAGTCAGATATATCATGAGGTGTTGTGTATGCAGTAGATCTACCTGAGGTGCTCGCAGCGGCGGATGAACTGGCAGATGCAGTGGCAGCAATATCTGAAGAGCCACCAAACGAACCAGCAGATGACTGTGGCATAATATCTCGGAGACGGGCCACAAGTTCGTCAAATCGACTATCTGCAATAATAAAGGAGACTGAGAGTGCTTTGCAACACGTGCCAATGCTGGGAATCCATGCTTAGAATAGCATGTATCCTCTGAGTGTCCTGTGCGGTGACAATAGGAGCACGTCTGACTGAACCGACCCCTTCCCTGGGGTCCACGGTCACGTCCACGACCACGGCCAGAATGTGGTCCACCTCTCCCACGCGAGACTGCCATCGCCGATGGGGGTGGAGTAGAAGAGCTGGAGGAGACTCCAAAGCGACTGAGCCTTCTATAAACATCCTCTACTGGAGGAATAACTGCATCAGCTAGAATCTGGGACCGGGCGGCATCATACTCAGGATCAAGAGTGGCAAGTAGAATACCCACCATGGTGGTGTTCCGAAACGTCTTCTGTTGTTCAGGAGTAGCATTGAGAGGAATGGTACTGTATAGCTTCTCAAACATCCCTCTTAGGGATGTGTATAGGGAATGGAGAGGCCTGCCGCTCTGCTTCATTGTAAAAATGTCATGCTGAAGCTGCAACATCTTTGTCTCATTTCGCACCGGCGAATAAGTAGCGGCAAGAATGTCCCACATTGCCTTGGCAGTGGGCTGATGAAGGACATCGTTAGCAATCTCCATTGTCAATGTACCAGATAACCAGACTTTTGCGTAGGCGTCGTCAGCCTCCCATGAGGCATAGATCCCTGTCTTCTCTGCAGGCTCATCCTTGGTAAGAATGTGTTTCTTACCATTAGACTTCATGAGGCTCATGAACTGCATCGCCCAGAGCTCATAGTTAGACCCGTCCATCTTCACTATTGGCGCAGGACCTTTGAATGCGCCGGTGGAGGGCAAATCGACTTTCGATTATGACATACTGCTGCTTGGAGAAGAACAAGGGTATATAGACACGGTGATGAATGTCTACACAAACTGCATCGGATTTGAGTGCGTATGTAGGCATTTACGCACTCAAATCCACATATCGGATGAAGAGAGGGCTAGGGCACGCCTCAAAGAAGGCTTACAACCCTTTAATCGGCTAACGGGTGCCGACCGGTGGGACCTCCGGGACTGGGAGCCGCTGATCTGATTCGCGGCTGGGCTGGGGGCGTAAGGTGGCTGGGCTGGAGGCCTACGGCGACAGCTGGGACCTCCGGGGCTGGGCTGGGGCCGCCTTGTGGCCTAAGGCGGTAGTTGGGACTGCCGGGGATGTGCTGGGGGCCGCCTGGAGGCGAAAGGCGGCGCGAGGCTGGGGCTGGGTCCTTCGGTGGTGGTCTGGGACCGCTGGTTGTGGGCTGGTGCCGCCGGTGGTGGACTAGGTGGAAGACCTAGGGCGGCGCGACGCGTGAGAGACGTCGAGGAGAGGAGAGGGCGGCGGGTGGGGAAGGGAACGGCGCGGGAGCCCTAGGGCGGCTCTGATACCATGTTGGAAAAGAGTCTTAGATTATTATTCAGAGAAACCCTAGGCTCTCTTATATAGGGAGAGACCTTAAGGGTAAATTACAGAGAGGTCTATCAAAGATAAAGAAAATAACAAAAAGATACATAAAGCGATATTAATACTACGAACTATCTCTACAGATATCAAGCATTGAAGGAATAATTTCTAATATCCGACACACCGACAACAATGAAGATCACCTTTGGATGTCTCGAAGAATTAAACGCATCTGTTGCACGACCTTCTATGTCACCTCTCGCAGAGAACTCTGCTCACATTGCATCATCTAGGAGAGGAGGATGATAGAGCTTTCGCAGAGGCTGTGAACGTGACTTTGGTCGCGATCGTAGATGAGATTTTGGCCATGGACAAGATTCTACTTCTCCTCAGTACCCATAACGTACTCATTGTGGTCACTAGAACCACTTTTGTGAATGATGCTGTCAAACGTTTGACGTACCTCCTTTCTAGCCAATGAGGTTGAAGAGGTGTCTCCTGCTACGAACCCAAGTGGAAAGATGGTACATCTCAATGATGCAGATTACTCCCGCTTGATGCAAATTCTCCGAACAACTCAGCCCGCTTCTTCTTCTTCTTCCGGTGAGACTACCATTGCTGCCTTGGTTACCCCTTCACGTATAATAGCCAACTCGACGACCCCTATTGCTCCCTCTTGTATCATTGACTATCAAGCCTCTACTCATCCGATTGGAGAAAGTAGCCCACTAACCTTCTCTAAACCCTCTTCCTCGATGAAGTCGGTTCGGGTCACCAATGTGACTCACTCGTCGGATATTACTATTGGAACCATAGAGTTCTCGTCCAATCTCTGAGGGTTCACTGTGCTCTTGATTTCCCTCTCAGCTTATTGTTTGTTCATAAGATTTGTGTTGAGCTCAATTGTCATGTGATATTTGATGAATTCTGTTATTATTTTCTGGACACCGAATGAGGCAAGTTATTGTTGGGGGTATGAGAAGAATGACCTTTGTTATCTTGACATGCACTCAGATTCTAAGTTTATTGGTATTGCATTGATCTCCAAAGACCCAATCATATGCCATCTACGCCTTGGGCATCCATCTGCCAAGGCTCTCTCCATGATGTTCTCTGAACTCTCTACTTTGAAGCCCTTTTAGTGTGAGGCATGTGTGTTCGGGAAACATCATCAAGCTTTTTTCCAGTTCGTGTTGAGTCATGTCGTACCACTCATTTTGATCTTGTTCATTTGTGATGTTTGGGAACCTTACCCGGTCTGAACTTTGAGTGGTCATCACTATTTTATTATTTTTGTAGATGATTATAGTACATTCTCTTTTTACCTAATAAAGGAACGTTCAGAGATCAATAAAATTATGAGAAATTTCTTTTAATATGTGAAAACTTCATTTTCAACATGTATTCAAATTATTTGAACTGACAATGCACTTGATTTAACCCAATATGACATGACGTCTTTCTTTGACTCTCAGGGGGGCGTTCATCAAGCATCATGTCCATATACCTCTCAACAGATTGGGGTAGCGGAAAGGAAACTCTGGCATTTTCTTAATATTGTTGGGTCTCTCCTCACACAAATGAATGTTCCTAAGTATTATTGGAGGGATGCCATCCCTACTGTTGTTCATCTCATCAATGTGATTCCATCTTTTATCCTAAAAGGAGGCACTCCTTTCTCTTCACTATACCCCATAGAGTCTCCTTTTCCTTTACCTCGGAGAAGTTTTGGTTGCATTGCATTTGTTCACAATTTCCATGCAATTGACAAATTGTCACATAGGGACATCAAGTGTCTTTCTTGGGTACTGGCGTACTCAGAAAGGCTATCAGTGTTATAATCCTGTTGGGTGTCGACACTATATTTCTGCAGATGTCACTTTCTTTGAGCAGATTTGTTTCTTTACATAGACTATGGGAATATTTCTGCAGATGTCACTTTCTTTGAGCAGATTAGTTTCTTTACACAGACTATGGGTGACATCCCTTTGGATCTTCCACCTCTGCCAATCGTCTATACACGCAAGCACACCACTACACCTGCTTCTGTTCCTTTGCACATTCCTTTTTGCAAGATGATATTCCCTCTTCAAGTGCTCCCATCATTGTTGCCCCTGATGTACCTGAGGAGCTTCCGATAGCTCTCAGCAAGCAAAAGATGCAATGTACTTTTCATCATATGTGACATTTTACTTCTATTGATGGATTATCTAGCAGTGACAAGAGGTTTGCATATGTCATGAATGTTGCGTTTGTCCTAAATACCA
The DNA here is from genome assembly GCA_037367405.1 of Ottelia alismoides. Taxonomy (NCBI): domain Eukaryota; kingdom Viridiplantae; phylum Streptophyta; class Magnoliopsida; order Alismatales; family Hydrocharitaceae; genus Ottelia; species Ottelia alismoides. The sequence continues at coordinate 400,958 of JAZKJV010001524.1, read as the reverse complement.
TCATATTGCAATGCAGGACCAGGGCTGATGATATTGCTATGGATGAGGAGATGGATGCCCTTACCTCCGGGGACATGTGGGATCTTGTGCCGTACCCCCCAAGTTCAACCTATGGCTAGCATATGGGTCTTCACGACTAAACAATCGTCTGATAGGTCTATTAATATATTGAAAGCCAGATTGGTTGCAAAAGTTTCATACAAACTTATAGGGTTGACTACTTTGAGACCTCTTCAGTTGCTAGCATGGGGTCCATACACACCATTCTTTCTGTTGTTGCTAATAAGGCTTAGCCAAATTTTTAATTTGATGTGAAGAATGCCTTCCTCTATGGTGACCTTGAAGAGGAGGCTTATATGGTGCAAGCATCGGGTTACGCAGTCGAGGGAGAGTGTGCATGTCGAGTACATAAGGTCATATATAGCATGAAGCAGAGCCCTATTGCATGGTTTGACAAACTTACTACTGAGATCAACACTCTTGGATTTCATAGGACGACATCCGACTACTCTATCTTCGTCAAGTGATAGTCTATTAGCACAATCATTCTTGTCATATATATTTATGATATGGTTGTCACTGGAGATGACGAAACTGGCATTTCAGAGACTAGGACCTTCCTCCAGAAGGTCTTTATCAGAAAGGATCTTGGCCAACTACGTTACTTTCTTGGCATTGAGGTGATACGCACTACAAAGGAGCTTCATTTCTCACAGAGAAAATATTGCCTTGACATTCTAACCGAGGAGGGACTACTTGGATGCAAGCCATCTCGCATCCCTGCAGAAATGAGGAAACATTCTACATGTATTGATCCTGCATTTGAGGATACTACATGGTATAGAAACCTAGTGGGTAAACTTCTCTATCTCACTATTACTAGGCCAGATATATCATATGTTGTGAGCAGAGCCATCCATCACATGGAGAGACCCCTTTACAGTCATTGGCAGGATGTTCTTATGATCCTTTGATACTTGAAGGAATCTCCCGGACGTGGATTCTTCTATAAGGTCAATGGTCACAATGATGTCTTTGCCTATACAGAAGTCGGTTATGTCAGTTTTCCTGAGGATTGTCGATCCACTACAGGCTACGCAATGCTCGTTGGGGGCAACCTGCTTACTTGGTGAATCAAGAACAAGATAGTGGTCTCCATATCAAGTGCAGAGGCAGAATATAGGGCAATGGTCCAAGTCACTTGTGAGATCACATGTCTTGTCTCCTTTCTACAGGAACTTGGACTTTCAATTACTACTCTCGTACCATTATACTGTGACAATCGGGGATGCAAAAAATGGTCTAAATGACTGTTTAAAAGTATACGGTGCGCGACCGCATCGGCTAATCAAAAGCGAGTCCACAAACGAGTGGGCTGCATAAATGGCCTTAAACGACCTTATATGGTCGTTTAAACGGTCTTTTAAGAGCATGGGTCCACTTTCTTCAAAGGATCACCGTTATCCATGACTTTTGGGAGTCAGAGTATGAATTGTAATTGTTTATTTTGTCAGTTGAGACATTTGGCTATGGATTCTAGTAGTTTATGTTATTTATTTTGACATTTGGATGAACAATTAATTGAATTTGACAATATTTGATCTATATTGTGAATATGTGATTGTATTTTTTATTTACTTATATTTTTTATTAATTGAGTACTTACTTAATGGTCTAGTGGTAGTACAGTGTGTCTATCACACAAAAGATCAGGATTCAAATCCCACTCTTGCAGGGTTTGCGTTAGGTAGTCGACGGCCAACGTAAAAATAGTCGAATCTTTCAACATGGATTTGAGCAAGAATCCATGTAGCCGACCCTACTTATAGTGGGAGAAGGCTTCGTACATTTATTTTATACTTTTTTTCTTAATTATATATATGTAATTTTTTTTATTAATTAAAGATGCAAAACCGCATAACCTGTTTAATTTCTATTTAAACTCCCGCATATTGTTCCATCAGTAATCAGTGACCCTAACGACTGAATACCGATTACCGCTTTTTGCAACCTTGGTGACAACAAGTCTGCTACATATATTGCCACCAACCCTGTTTTCCATGAGCGGACCAAACACGTTGAGGTTGATTGTCACTTCATTCGATACAAGGAAGAAAGATCACTCCATACATCTCCACTAAACTTCAGTTTGCAGACATGTTCACGAAGGTATTACTGAAGAAGCGGCTCCTGTATTTGATTTACAAGTTGAGCATGATCGACAAATATGCTCCAACTTGAGGGGTAGTGTTAGATTTATAGCATTTTCTATTTTATCCGAGTCATGTAAACTTTCAGGGTCATATATATATTCTTCATTTGTGCTCTTCAAGGTTTCTCCTTATATAAGAGACCATAGACTCATGGAATAAACATGACAATTCATTATCTTCTCCATCTCAACCGAGTACATCGATTTAATTGACAAAGAACTACATAGATGAATTTTATTGTAGAATATATACTAACAAATTTTGGTTGTAATGTCAAGTGTTAAGAGATTATTTATCTTTTATTATTTACATATTCTCTTCTTTTTGCAAGGGTTGCGTTAGGTAGTCGACAACCAGCGTAAAAAATAGTGGAATCTTCCAATATGGATTTGAGCAAAAATCCATGTAGCCGACCCTACTCATAGTGGGAGAAGGCTTAGAACTTTTATGTATTCTCTTCTTTTTCTATCTCTATTATGTAATTTGCTCATCATGTTTCTCCTCTTATATAAGAGAACCCTAAGTCCTCATAATAAAGGTTACAGAAGTTGGCAGTCGTACTCGGTCGGCAATGTCATTGACTAAGGATTTAATCGAAAGTCGGGAGAGTAATCAGATTTACTCGGGCATTAGTCAATTTCGATTATTTAATATTTTAAATATATAAATCTATTTTTAATACATATACTCTCATATATATTCATACATTTAGCAATTTTCATATTTATAAGAGCTTAAAATAATACAAGTAGAAAATGAGACAAGTCAATCCTCAATGGCATCATCCAAATCAAGCTTTTCTTCTTCATCTATTTTTTCTATATCTTCAAGATGTTACTCCTCATTCATCGGCGTAGCATTTGAGCTCGAAGAAAAAGCTCTATGGTCACGTTCACCTCGTCGATTCCTTCTCATTCCAAATTATCTCTGGCACCACTAGCATGTGCTTTAGTACCCCATGTCAATCCGGAACCTGGAAAAACTTCATGTCCTGAGCATTGACATCTTCGGTCTATTCGCCCAAGTGTGCACAATCACGAGACGAAAGAGGATCTCTTTCTTTCTTAACTCAATGTTCCTGCAGGTTGGAATTGAAACACATGTACATAAGATCGTCCAGCCTCTTCGTCTCCAATTGTTTCTATTCTTGTTATGGATCTGAAGACCAAAATACATATTTATATCAATTAGTATTTTAATTTGAGAAAAGGGAGTATGCACCCTGGTGCATGTAATTTTACATGCACCGGGGCTTATATCTCCCACATTTTTTTATTTTTTGGGAAAATATCACCGTGTATATTCATCTATATATCCCTCCAATATGCCATTTAAATTTCGTCAGAAACAGAGACTCCTATGGCCTCCATCTAGAACATATAATTTTAAAGGTCTTAGAATTGTTGTAATCGACCTGCTATAGATGGAGGGCATAAGAGTCTCTGTTTCTGACGAGATTCGAATGACATGTTGGAGGGATATATAGATGAATATACACGGTGATATTTTCCCAAAAAATAAAAAAATGTGGGAGATATAAGCCCCGGTGCATGTAAAATTACATGCACCAGGGTGAATACTCCCCATCCTCTTTTAATTTTTACTATTACTAATCAAACTAGGTAGGTGGAATGGAGTCACTACCGAGTCAAATGTACTCCAGTTACGCTCACATCTAGAGGATGGAGACATCAAGCTCAAGATCTTGATGGCCATGGCTTTCAAATAAAGTGTGTCATCTCCATGATTATACCACCAATTAGCTATTACAATAGAGAATTGGTTAAGTTAATAAAATAAAAAATGATTTGAATGCCAAGAATTGAGAACAATGATCGATATACACGGATCATAATTGCCACCATTTGTCATCCTTTGTCTTACAGCTAATGGCTTGTCAAAATCTCTATGACCAAGTTTGTATGTTGGAAGCTTGTCCCTAGTGATTGCATCTTGTACATCCAAGTCTGGATAAAATATTTCCATGTGGTCATTGAAACCTCTCACCACCATATCCGGATGACCACAAGACTTTATGTAGAAGAAGAATGGGTTCAAATAATAAGATGTTAGATGCAATGGAGTATCCTACCTTCCTCTGATCTTGGAGGTAATGGCATCTACAAAAAATTTGTTAGACGACTCCACGCCATTGAAAGATGCATTTATCTCTCGCTTCTCCTCTTCAAGCCCTCCGTAGGCAAAGCCCATGGATGTGTGTCGATCTGCAACAACCACACGCAATAAATGAATGGAAGATGTGAAAACTCGTATAGCATGTGCAGTGTAATTCCAGAATGTAGGATTGAACACTATGGAACTCGTTGCTTCTCCCTTCTTGGTCTTATAACATTTGCAGTTCCTCCACTTTTATGAGGAAAACATCAACCACAACTTGTCTTTTTTCTCATTATGACTCTCACTAGTGAGGAAAGGGGTAGCAAATCTTGTTTGCCCGAGCCTTGCAGTGTCCCTCTTGTTGGTGAACTTGTGCATTAAGCTAAGAGTTTTAGTGTGAGTATATGAACACCGCGAGCCTCTTCGCCCTTGTTATTGCACTGCTCATCTTCGTCTCTTTATTTATCTCCTCCAAAGCAAGATCAATGAAGTGCGCGCCACACAGAGTCCACCAAATCTGCAGATATTTTGTGAACAACAATCTTCCTGCTACTACATTAATGGGTGCAATATCTGTTACAATCTGAACAACATTTTCTACTCCCTCTTCATTCACACATTCCTTCACCAGCTTGAAGATGTATTCCGATGGGAGATCCTCATCTGAGGCATCTATGGACTTTAAAAATGAAGTACCCAAGGTGCAATTGACACAGAAATTGATGATGCTCATTCCTCACATGTCCGGGCACGAATCACTCATCAAAGAGCATTCGATCGACTTCCAAGTACCACGATGACATTGCAAGTCATCATACATTTTCTTCGCTGCCTTCTTAAGAAATGGACCACTGAGCTCATATCTCGTGGGAGTCTTTAGTGCATGCACGTACTTCCCAATCGCCTCCACCATCTGCATGAAGGGCCTCGTCGGCAATGCATTAAAAGGAATTATCGATGTATATGCCCAATTGGATATATAGGAGGCAACTGTATCACGATGATCCTTGAAGAATGTATCTTTTATGGCCATCTAACGTGATGGCCCTTCCACTGTGATGTTCTGCTCCAAGGAGTAGGATACTCGTGATATCTTCATCGAACATGCATCTCCACTTATATTAATTTCCTCTCCCATCTTATGAACATTAGCAGCTTCATGGCTCTTCTTCCTGACAACATCATCAAGATATGCGATCATCTTCTTCTTCGTCTCTTCATCCACCTTGGGACATCCACCACGTCGCCTCTACGATGTGCTAGATATCACATTGAACATGTACACACCTCCCCTGACAATCTTCTTACACAATCTGCAAATAACTTTATTCGGATCCTCACAATTCAAAAGGAAACCATATTGCCATGTAGGATCAGTTGATCCTTCGCAGCACATAAAAAGATGAGTCGCTACCAAAAGCGACATTCGCTGGAGGTGTAGCCATCTACATAGTCACAAACTCATAAGTTAACACACTTGAAATAACTACATAAGCAAGTTACTTTTAAAATAAATTACTATAAAATACTAAAATTAATTACATTAATTACTCAAGCAATTCAATAATATATAATTACTTCAAATACTATGTACATTATCAAATTCTTCCATCAAATAAAATATAGGGATTGAAAGGGTTTTATGTGCGACCAAAGAAACAATAAATGCATCAACGACATTAGCTCACATGAAGAATAAGATATCAAATTAGTGACTGAAATTAAAGGGGTTTCCCATTACTCAATGATGCTGAATATGTTCAAACTTTCATCCATCACTGATGCATATATATGCGTGTATTGAAAGTAAAAACCTCAAACAACATTTATAAAATGTAATCAACATTGATCTAGATTAACAATCCAATAGAGAGAATTTAGAACAAGCTTAAATTTAAAACATGTAGAAGTTCTAACCCAAAAATGAAAATAGATGGGGAGGGTTTCACGTAACCTCAAAAGGACTATTACAGCAAGCAAAATCCCCATCAATGTAAATCTCCATATGCAATACCATCTAAAACGGGTACGATGTACACTTATCTCATGCATCACTTGTGTGATGCCCTTTGTTCATAAAATCAAATTGCACTGTCTCTCATATTAGAAAAAGTAAACACGGCAATGCCGAGCATACAAAGTCATATTTCCCCATACATGAAATACTTGAATGCAAATAAATTTGTATTCATATAGCAGCATAGCAACATTTGCATATCCATCCATATAGCAAAGTAGGGGACATTAAAAACATGTAACTTGAAGAACATATGCTTACTCACACATTGATGTAACTAACATGTAAATTAAAAAATATGTAACAAAAAGTTCAAAAGAGTAAAAAAAACTAAATTAGGCGACTCAGTTTGGACATTGGAGAAGCTCAGAGGAAAGCTTTGGTAGGAACTGGGACCTCCCTTGAGGTCGGCGACGCCAAGGCGAAGAGTCATTCGACCGAAGTCGGAGGAGTGGCGGATTAACGACACGGTGGCGGAGGTGGATGCAAGTCGCAGGTTGGGAGGTCAGGTGTCAAGTAGGGATTTAGGGAGTGGGAGCACCGTTCGATAGTAAGCTCTCTTAAACCCTCTTCGGGTCTTCGGGTAATCAGGTGGGGTTGGGCGAAAAACCAAATAAAAAAGATTTTTCTAAGCAAAAATCAGGCGAGTAGTCGGCTGACTAACCCGACTACTCGCCCAAGTAAACGGAAAGACCAAATTATTGACAGATTTCGGCTCTAGTCGACTTGACTACCCTACTGAGTCGACTAATCAGATCGACTAATCGGATTAGTCGACCAATTTTTGCAACAATGCTCATAATCTATCAAGTTATTCTTCTTTTCTCCATATGGTATCGGAGCGATGGTCCTAGACTAGAGTTCTCATATTCTGTGCTCTAATCCCGCCCCAGCCCACCATCTTCTTTGAGCGCCACAGAAACCACCTATGTGCACCTCGCATGTCGTCTACAAGCGTCGTCAGGCTCTACGCATGACAACCCAACGCCTCCTAGCACCACCATTGGTGTTGGTGCTCAACTCCAAGCACCGCTAGCTGGTCTGCCTGTGCAACAGACCACCACTGGTGGTCCCTATTTGCGCCGCTAAAGACCGTAGTGGCCATCCACGACCCTCTTTTGGTTGTGAATACACCTTGTGAGATCTCTACGACTTATTCAAATGTCTGATTTTACCCCTAAACAACCCGATTTTAGGTATTTTCTGGTGAAATAAAACCTTATACCGCTTTCGTGCAGCAACCTCTCAGTACATGGGACCAATTATATGAGTCTACACATACAATCAATGCGCTACATGTTTGTGTAGACTCATTCAGATCGGTTTACAATCCTAGTTGAGTTCTGTTCTGGCCCTCTTATCATCATGCCAGATAAAAAGGTTGATGTATTTTGTTCATCCAGTGCCTTCAAAGGCCCGACATTCATCGTCAAGATGGATGGGACCAACTATGAATTATGGTCCATGCAGTTTTTGACCTTGATACAGTGCAATAACAAGGAGCACATTCTGACATAGTCGACGTAAAAGACCGAGGACAATGCCTCATGGAAGCAGGATGACGTGTGCACGTATATTTGTCTCTCTGAGACTCTCATCACAGAGATAGCCAATGATATTGTGAATCAACCCACGACCAAGGCAATGTGGATATTCTGACAGCCACGTATGGACATGCGAAGAATGAGGTCAAGATTCTTTAGCTGTCAATTGACATCTTCATGGTCAAACAGAATGGTTGTCCTCTCACAACTTTTACTCTTCGCTTCATGGCATGTTTGAGAAGCTTCATAGCTTTATGCCAGCGACTACTTCTACAAAGCAACATATAGCGTACAAGAACACCACAATGGTTAGAGTTTTTAAGGATGCCCTAGAACCTGAGTATGAGGCAAAATGCACCCAGATTCTCACCGGTGCGGCTATCCCTCCTATGGAGGAGGCTTTCAGTCGTCTCAGTATGATCATTGTTCCATCCGCTCACACCACTCATACCTCCTCAACGATGGTTGCACCTCGTGGCAGGAGATGTACTTCTCAGTTCACTGGGCATGGTGCACATAGGAGAGGAGGCGGATGCCAACATGGTACATGTACCTACCATCATTGTTCTGATCAGTCGGAGGAGATATGCTATCAGAAGCATATACCCTGTGTATGCTTGTATGGCCGAGCATGTTGAGCCCACTGCAAATTCAGCTCCTACAGATCATAGGATAAATAGTATTATCTCCCATTTGAGGGAGATAATAACTCTAGTAGCCATCATTGCTAGTGCGCCTATAGGTCTGTCAGATGTTGCAGCCGCAGCCAAAATATCTTCTAGCTCCTTAAGTATAGTTTATGCTCTTACTAGTTGTCACATGGCAGAAATGGCATAGTGGATCATGGATTCTGGAGCATCCCACCATTTGTGTGAAGACATGGCTCAGTTTACCTCATACAGATTTGTCTCTCTAGGCACTTCAATTGATACTGCAGATGGACTTATTCCCCTACTATAGGATAAGGGGAAGCCTATTTGACGCCGTCTATGCGCCTGCAGAATGTGTTACATGCACCAAATTTTTCGATGAATTCATTATCTATTAGTCAAATTACAAATGACATGCATTGTCGTGTCATTTTGACCTTTTTCTCTTGTGTTTTGGGACATACTCGAGTATGGTGACTGGATGTGGTCGTGAGTAAGGGGGGCTCTATAGACTAGTCCAGACTCCATATGCTAGTGCTTCTTCTATTCCTATTGGATCAGTCTCACCTTACATGTGGCATCTACGCTTTAGTCACCTTCTTATATAGAAGATGTATTATCCTCCCATAGATATCCATACGGTCCACCTTCCAGTGCAAGGCTTACCAGCTAGGGAAGCATCACCGGTCTTCTTTCCTTAGCCATTAAAGTCATAGTAGCAATCATTTATTTAAGTTAGCTCATTTGGACATTTGGAGTCCCAATCGTATTCCTGATCATCATGGACACATGTTTTATCTTATAGCTATAGATAATTCTTCTAAACTATCATGGGTTTTTCTTCTGAAAAACAAGTCTGAGGCTGGGTCTATCATTCAATCATTCATTATTGAGATAAATAATACTTTTTCTGCTACTGTTAAGTTTGTTCGTTGTGACAATGCCTTAGAGGTGTGTACGTTACAACTTTCTGAGTTCTCCAGGTCTCTTGGGATCATACACAAAACTTCGTGTGCTTACATTTCACAACAAACGGTGTTGTTGAATACAAACACCGTCACTTACTTGATCTGACCATAACCCTCCTGATTCAGAGTCGTGCTCCTCATTCTTTCTGGGGTGATGCAATTCTCGTGGCTTGTTACTTGGTAAACTGTATAACATCCTCAATTTTAGGCGAGAGTTCATTTCTCATTTGCGTTTTCCGAGGACATGTTCACTCTCACACCCCATATTTTCGGCTTTGTGGTATTTATGCACCACCTGACTCCTCTTTGTGACAAGCTCTCCCCTAGACGTGTCAAGTGTCTTTGTAGGTTACTCTTGCACCCAGAAGGGGCCAGTTGCTTCAATCCAATTAAACAGAACTGCTAATTTAGTGATGATGTCATCTTTTTTGAGTCTGTCATGTAATTCTCCCCTACAGATGATAGGTTGACTCCATCTGACTCTAGAGAGGAGGTATATGTGCCTCCTCCTATGCCATCACCACCTCCAGCACTACCATCAACTCCACCACCTTCACCAGCTCATGTGGTTCCTTCACCTTCTCCACCCAGTACGACGACTCAATTTTTACTGTATTTTTATATTGGCAGGCCTCCCATTGTTCTCCCTGCTTATGGGTCTTCCCCACCATCCATCATGGCCCATGTATGTTATAAGTACATTGTTTCTACTAATGGCATTACTGATTTGTCTATGAAACAGGTTATTGTACATGACAAGTATATGCCTTCTCAGGAGGCTAGTTTACAGGCTGAGGTGGATGCGTATGACCTTGATTTGTCTATCGCTCTGCGGAAGCGGAAGCGTACTAGTGCTACTTATCCTCTCGCTTCCCATATCTCTTTTGGGCATCTTTCAAAGGATTTCAGGAGGTTTGTCATAGGTTTGTCAGCTGTAGAAATTCTACGAATATATCAGGAGGCTACGCGAGACAGTCAATGGTGTCTTGCCATGGAAGAGAAGATGGTCGCATTACAACCATATGGCATGTGGAGCCTTGTTAGAGCTCCTATAAGGGCATATGTGGTGGGATGCAAGTGGATGTTCTCAGTGAAACATCATGTGGCAGTGTTAATACCTACAAGGCGAGGATTGTGGCTCGTGGGTTCACCCAGATATACGGGGTGGACTATCAGGACATCGTCTCCCCCCATGACTCGTTTGTCTATACCGTGGATCCTTCTCTCAGTTGCAGCAATACGTGACGGGTCATTATCTCAGCTTGATGTGAAGAATGCCTTTCTCTATGATGATATGTAAGAGGAAGTCTACATGTAGCAACCACCTAGGTTTGTTGATGAGGGGGAGTGTCAGATGCTTTGCAAACTTCATAAGGCTATATATGACCTTAAGCAAAGTCTCAGAGCATGGTTTCAGAAGCTCTCAGACTAGATAGAGCAGCATGTTGTCTGTTTGGAGGACTCAGAGAGGTATAGTTGCTATACTAGTCTATGTTGATGATATGTGATGGGTATCCGTGCGGCTAAGGATTTCTTTTTATAGCAGTTTGTCACCATGGAACTTGGTGATTTACGTTACTTCCTATGACTTGAGTTTGCCAAGAACCAATGGGGTATTGTTATGGTTCAGAGGAAGTATGTTATTGATCTCCTCTCCAAGATAGGCATGGCAGATTGCATGCCTACCAGTACTCCTATGGATCCTAACATGAAGTTATATGATGATGATACATAGGAAGTAGACAAGAGGCGGTACATGGAGCTCATTGGGAGCGCTTATATGTGACCATCACCAGGCCAAACATCTATTTTGCAGTGAGTAGAGTTTTCCAATTTATGAAGCAACCTAGACATGCACATACGGATGCAGTTTATATGATTCTGAGGTACCTGAAGTCCTCTCATGGCACTGGACTGTTCTTAACAAAGAGACAACTCTTGCCGTTACAACATGCGCAGACGCAGACTATACAGTATGTCCTAGGACAGGATGTCTACCTTAGATTTTGCAGTATTTATAGAGAGCCCTTTGGTGTCATGGACGAGCAAGAAGCAGACCGTGGTTGCCAGATCTAGTGTAGAGTCAGAGTACGGAGCCATGGCACAGGGGAGTGCTGAGATGATGTGAGTCAAATCCGTTATAACTAACCTAGCTATTAATGAGCCTTTTCCCATGCATCTATAATGCGACAACCAGGCTACTCTTTTCATTGCCAACAACCCTGTCTTCCATGAGAGGACCGCACATATTGAGGTTGACTGTCACTACACTTATCACATGATTCAAAAGGGTTTTATCACTACTTCCAACGCTAGCCCAAGGGAACAGACAAGATATGTGTTTCCCAAGGTCCTAGTCAGAGGGCCATTCCAGATGTGTTGTTCCAAGCTGAGCATGATTGATATCTATGCTCCATCTTGAGAGGGAATGTTGAGAGATTGTTTATATTTTCCCGTTTTATGTATTCACTTCTTTTTCCTTCATTATTATGTAATTCGCCCAACAGGTTTCTCCTCTTATAAGACTATAAGAGATCCCTAAGGCCTCATAATCTATCAAGTTATTATTCTTTTCTCCACATCAAGATTTTTCAATATGATAATGCTATGGATTTTTTGTTTTGTAGGTAATCCTACGGAGCTCGTGTAGATGGATTTGACCAGTTTCTTCTCAAGAAACTATACTAGCCATCCTGCTCTGCTCATATACCTCGCATCAAAATGTGATTGCAAACAGAAAGTATAAACACCATGATGTCCATACCATTCTCACTCAGATGAAGGTTTTATAGACCCTTTTGACTACTATATAATTGATTAACATGGTCCCTTCATCTACTCTTTAGAAGGGCATTACTCCTTTTACTAATTGGCCTTAATGCTAAGGTTGTTTGCCTACCATTACGAGTTTTTAATTGCGCCGCATTGTCATTAATTTCATGAACTCTTCAATAGTACAACTTTTTGGGGTATTTCTAAAACTCATAAAGAATACAAGTGTTACGACTTCACCACTCGTTACTATGATCGACATCACCTTTTTAAGCAATTTATCTATTTTATTGCTCATGTTAATGATGTTCATTTTGAAGTTTCCCCTTTTGCTCCAGATCTACCAAAGAATGAACCATTAAGTGTATCCGTTCATACTTTTACAAACTTCTCATGATGTTTACGTATTAAACTCAGGTCCTGGCAATTGTTGTTCCATCTTCCTCCAACTATCAATCGTCTTCTGCAAAATGGTATAATCATGATTTCCATATCCTATCTATCATCACAATGTGACTGGTAGCTTGTCGCCTACTGGCAAGCAATTCACTGATGTGGTGATGTTTCCATCCTGAGAGTTATACTGCAATAAAACACGGGATTTTGGCTGGAACCATGCCATGGATAATGGATGATCTTCTTTCTCATGGCACAGGAGATCTTGTACATCATCTTCCCAGTGCCATTCATGTTACATGCAAATGCATGTTCACTAAAACGCACACCCCTCGATGGCAACATTCATCAACCATAAAATAAAGCCAGTTTAGGAGGTCTTCATCTAAATATTTGTAGTTGATTAATTTGAGACCTCCCCTGTTGCAAAGATGAGGTCGATAGACTATTTTCTCAACGGATTTTTACACCATATCCCCGACCCTCGATAATCACGAATTGCACGAGAAAGCCTGAATAGTCATTATGTCTGATACCCATAACCCTTCGTTAGTTTAATCCGTTAACTCCATCAATCCATCGCGGTAATCTAAACCATCTTCAATCCAATAGCTATTAATTAAACTCAAAAATAAAATGAAAAAAAAGGAAAAAGACCCCCTACCCCTTCTTCCTCGAGCCCCCTCATCCTTCCTCCACCCACACCCCTCCCCCTCTGCCCACACCCCTACCCGTCCGCCTACACCCCTTCGCCTTGGACCACCTGCCCCCTCTGTCGCCCCCTATCATCCCTCTCCTCCACACCCTCTGTCGCCCCTCCTCCAACCCCTCTGTCACCCCCTTCCGTGTATCGTACTTTTGATACAACATCAACGTTTTTCCCCCATTAACTAGAGTTGGCTAAATGGATTCTTTGCTTCCATTCAGATCTATCTTGGTCATTCTTGGGCTTAGATCCAAAAAAATAAGATCCCTTCGTATACTATCATTCCAACACTTCTTGAGCCTTCCTCGCCCTTTCTAAGCCGGCTCAACATCCCAAAACTCGCATCTATACTCGTCGGTGCATCAGTTGACCTCCTTTGCAAATAGCCAAACCACCTTAAATGATTTCTCGCATCTTATCCTCGATCGGAGCTACACCAACTTTCCTTTTGATTGCATCATTCCGAATCAAATTTTTATGTGTGTGTGTCCACACATCCCCCTTAGAATTTTCATTTCTGCCACTGTCGTTCTCTGCACATGTCTATGTTTCACATGCCACCATTCAAATTCATAGAGCATAGCAGGTCTCATGGCTGCTTTGTAAAACTTTCCTTTGCTTTTCAAAGGAATTTTCTTATCACAGAAACCAGTAGAGGCTCCTCTCCACTTTAGCCAACATGTATTTATTTTATTAGTAGCATCCCTATCAATTTCCCGTAATGTTGCAAAACAAATCCCAAGTATCTAAAAAATCTCTCTTCTGAATGTTATCGTCACCAGTCTTCACCTCGATTCCTTTACCATTGCATCCATCAAAAGCGCACTCCATATATTCAGTCTTTGCCCTACTTACACGAAAACCTTTAGTCTCCAATGCATATCTACAAACATCAAGCTTCTCATTTACTCCATCTCTAGTCTCATCAGTCAACACAATTTCATAAACGAATAACATACACCAAGGTATCTTATCCTGAATGTGACTTGTCAACTCGTTCATAATAAAAGTAAAAAGGAATGGACTCAAAGCTGAACATTGATGCAGGCCAATATTGATGTCAAAATAGTCAGTCTTCCCAGACTGTATTCTTACACAAGATGAAGCCCTATCATACCTATCTTTTATAAGGTTAATGTATAGGACAGGTACTTGTCTCTTCTACAAAACTCTCCACAATATTTCCTGTGGGACAGAATTATAAGCCTTCTCCAAATCAATAAAAATCATATAGAGGTTCTTTTTAGCTCTATAAATTTCTATTGTTCTCCTCAACAAGTGGATGACTTCAATAGTTGGCATGAATCCGAATTGGTTTTTTTTTACTTTGGAAACTTGCCTCAACCTTTTTTTATCACACGTTCTCAACTTTTCATAGTGTCTAATCAGCTTGATACATCTGTAGTTTGAACAATTTTGAATGTTTCCTTTGTTCTTATAAAGAGGCACCACGATGCTTCTCCTCCAATCTTCCGACATTTTCTTACTTTGCCAAATAACATTAAATAAATTTGTAAGTCAAGTCAAACCACACTCACCTAAAACTCTTCAAACTTTTATAAATTCATCAGGTCCTATACCTTTTCTAGGTCTCATAACCTTGAAAGCCTCCTCTACTTCCGTCCTTTGTATTCGTTTATAGCTTGTACGATTCAAGTAATTTTCACTACTAGCTAGATCTCCCAAAGTGATCTATACATTTCCTTCTCAAATGAAAAGCTTATGGAAGTATTGTTTCCATCTAGTCTTTATATCCTTCTGAGTAACAAGCATGTGACATTCCTCATCCTTAATGCATCTTATTGGAGAAATGTCTTTGTTCTTTCTTTCTTTCACTTTAGTCAACATGAATATATCCTTGTGACTCTCCTTAAATTCAATATTTTTGTACAAAACTTTATAAGCTTTTGACTTAGCTTTGCTTGCAGCCTTCTTTGCTCCCTTCTTCGTTATTTTGTAGTTTGTGACAGTTTTATCTGTTCAATCCTTAGAAATATCTTTAAAGTATGCTTTTTTATTTTGAGCTTCTCTTGCACCCTCCACTCCACCACCAAGCCTCCTTTTGACATGGAGCTCCTCCCTTTGACTCGCCTAGCATCTCTTTGTCTATCCTTCGGATACAAGATGTTACTGCCTCCCACATCTCATTTGCACTTCCGTTACAATCCCAAAATAAGTCTTCTAAAACCTTCTCCTTGAAGCTTAATTGATTCAATTGAAGATTCGACCATCTAGTTATAGTGATCTTGGAAACCCTTCTTTCTTTACCAACCCTTTTATTTGCACATCCATGACTAACAAGCGATGTAAGATGGTCAAACTCTCTCCCGGGATTACTTTGCACTCTTTGCAACCCAACCGATCTCTTCTTCTCAATGCAAAGTAAACTATCTGTGTTCTAGTCGGGCCACTCTTATAAGTAATTAAATGCTCCTCTATTTTCTTTAAGATAGTATTTTCTATGAAAAGGTCATAAGTCGTTACAAAATCCAGAATGACTTTTCGCTCTTCATTTCTATCGTTGAAGCCATGTCCTCTATGAGCACTAACATATCCTAAAGCATCATTTCCAACATGTCCATTAAGATCTCCATCTATACAAATCATCTCTCTTTGTGGAATTCCTTGCATAGTCTTATCCAAATCCTCCAAAAAATCTTGTTTAATCCTTTCATCTAAACCAATTTGTGGTGCATAAACTGAGATGATATTCAGAATTTCTTCTTCGAGCATCATTTTTAGCAAAATAATCCGATCCCCGAATCTTTGCACCTCAACCACACAGTCCTTCAAATCCTTATGAACAACCACTCCAACACCATTTCTACCTTTATCTTTACCTAAATACCAAAGTTTAAAGCATATCTTCTCGGTCTTCCTTACTTTCTGTTCAACACATTTTGTCTCTTGGATACATAGTATTTGAATCTTCATTATTTTCATCGTATCTACTATCTCCATGGATTGTGCCAATAATCCAACTACCTATCCGCAAATTCCTTTATACTCGCTTTTGGACTAACTTCTTTACTTGCATGTGTCCATCATGCAAAAACCCTTGCAAATTTTGGACTGCATCCGAGCGACGATGCAGTGGAACTAGCTTATTTATTCGCATGCGTTCCTCAAGCGAGAATCCTTGTAAATTTTAAACTACATCCGGACAACGATGTAGCGGCCCTTGCCAACTTCTCGTTGCAATCGAGTGATGTAATGCGTCGCTAATGGGGAATGTCCCAACAAAATCTAAATGTTTGCTTAAATCCATATTGAGAAGATCCAAACTGTTTTGAGACAAACTCATAAGTAGTGTAGTTAAAAAGACCACTAATAAGGAATTTGTCTCTCTTGCGGTGGATGTCGGCTACCTAACTTGCAACCCTCCTCAATTTACACAGGCTTGGGACTGGCCATGGCTGACTTGTATATCGTATATTTGATAAACTTGCAAAAACATTTCTTTCTGATGAAAGAAAGAAATGCGAAAGCAAATAATCAGAAACACGAATAAAAACATATACATATTAGGATTTTATGCAGACCGCTATTCCCAAAGGAACATGATGAAACCACGGGAGAAGGCCTCTAAGGGACGAGTATTCTATTAGATTTTCTCAAAGGTTACATGGGGTGCAGGGCTTCTTATATAGCCCAACATTAAATCCCACCACTCATCCATGTGGGACTAAACAACTCCTATCATAAAGGTCCAACTACATTAATATCTCAACACTCCCCTTACTACTAGAGCATGAAAAGCGCAGCTTGGACCATACAACACATACAAGCCGAGTACAAACATATCTTCATCTTCTCATGCTTGTGATCTAGGGAATCTGCACCTTTTGTTGATGCGCTCTGGAATGTTCTAGATATGGAAAGACTGGGATTGTATCTCTCCAATAGCGACCACTGTGAGCGATGCCACTATAAGATGATATGAAAAGGACAATAATCATGACGCCACTGCAATGGGTCTTTCACAACGAGAGCACGAACTGGGTCTCTCCCACACTGGCTCAGAGAATGGGATCTCTACTTTGGAGTCCCTATAGATCTCTCCACATCAATCCTCATGGATCATTGTCATAAGTGGTCCAAACGAACACTCTGAGCACAAATCCATAGTATGGGGACCTCTCTAATAAATGATCACATATGTGAGCGACTCAAATAAGAAACAAGGAGGAAGTCATGAACAAACCCACTATATCCCATATCCATGCAAGAGAAACAAACAAATACGCTGTCTACTTTTATTCTTCATTTTTCTTTCATTTTTTATAACCATCTCTCCTTTTTATATTAGCTATTCTCTTCTTTTTTAAGTCACCTTCCAGTTTTTTTTCTCTTTCATTTTTTAAAATCAACCTTCTCTATTTTTTTCAATTAGGCATTTTTTTCGGTTGTTTGGCCTTCTTTTAAACTCATGACCCATTTAGGCCCAAACTTCTCTTTTTTAGCACCCGTCTTGAGCTCAATACATTCCGCCCATCTCTCTCCTTTTCTTGAGTACAAAGGAGCATGCCCCATTTCATTTTTTTATAATTAGATGGTCTACCTCTATTTAGGCTTCCCTCGAAGGGGAACCCTCTATTCACATAAGGAGCAACTGGGAAGGTATTTTGGACAGGGTGACGCCACCATAGAATAGAACTCCATTCACAATGGGGCCTTGATGGAGTATGTCATTGATGCCTGCGTGGCCTCAAATTTCAGCGAAATTCGGTCGAATTTCTGTCGAATATCGATATCCAGTCGAAATAGAAATTCGACCGAAATGACCGAAATGACCGAAATATGGGGGTCCCAGTACAAAAAATAACCGAAATGAACGAAATTTCGGTCGAAATTCCACCGAAATTCCATCGAAATTCTGTTTTGGTCGATACCGAAATGGTGACTGAAATCGACATTTAGGGCCTTGCCTGCGATTTGGGTGTCACCGCACCGCACAAGGTTATCAGAAGAGCGTGGAGGTGTACATATCATGCGGAAACCAATGACGGACCTATTCTGTTGGAGCCCTTGGGTTAGTGTCGCCTCGAGTATAGGTGGCAGAAGGACTTGACTACCTCAATGGCCTCCTCAGCACAATGTTGTTGCTTTACTACCACTTCCGTGTTCTTCAATGCATTGTTCATCCCATCGATGATGTTTATCACCTTCCACAACCATAGGATTGCGCCATCGAGACCCTTCTCCAATTGGAGGCGCTTCACCCTAATGTAGGGGATATCCCCAGCAGGGACCTTGTGGATTACATGGAACACATCCTTCTTCTCTGATCCTCCGCAGTCTTTCTTCTCGACCATCTTCGGACCTGTGGAGGCGCGCTGGAGTTCTGGGCACGATCTGGGCTAAATGTGTTGAACATAATAGATCGAATCATTGTGCCTGTTTGATTTCCTTGTATTCCTCGGCAGCGATGAACCTGAGATGATCTGACTAATATATGTGCCGAATTGCAAAATCATCATGTTGTGTGGCTTTGCTCGGTTGGAGATGCCCGACCTGATCGGAGAAGGGCCCCGTTCAGATTAGGGTTCCAATTCAAGAACCCTGGTTTCCTCTAATGCTACAGAATTTCAAGAACTAAAACATAATCTTCAATGCAAAATACTCCAAGAACAAACACAACAGAACATGTCTGAATATTATGGAAAAAAATAATGAACCTCCCAAAACAGACTCGCTCTAATACCATGTCGAAAGAAAGAAATGTGGAAGCAAATAATCATAAATATGAATCAAAACATAAACATCTTGGGATTTTACGTGAAACCCTACCCCCGAAGGAGCAGGATGAAATCATGGGAGAAGACCTCTAAGGGTCGGGTATTCTATTAGAATTTCTCAAAGGTGGGCGTCTTATATAGCCCCACCATAACATTAAATCCCACCACTCATCCATGTGGGACGAAACAACTCCCATCATAAAGGCCAAAGTACACTACTATCTCAACACTTTTATTATCATTTTCCTACCGTTGATCATAGATCTCACTACTGAATATTGTATAAAATTGATTTTTTTTAAAACCCACATGTTCAAATTGGTCTATTGCAGAGCTAGTTGTGTGATCTCCTACGATATTTATGGGAAAAGCTTACCATCTGAAATGGGAGTCTCCTTGCTCCCAAAACAAAATTAAGTTCAAGGGTCTTGTTTTTGGGATTTGTAGACCCACCCATTTGGTGGGATCCGCCTTTATGTGGGTACAATATAAAAAACTCAGGATTAGGGTTATGGATTATCCTCTGTACTATCATTCTTCCACGTTATTAGAAAGAGATCCACGGCCGCTTCTGAGGATAACTCAATTGCGGGTGTACCTCGTAAATCTTGTGTCGTGATTGTTTCATGTGTGTCTATCCACATGTTTGTTTTGTGTTCTACTTCCATTATGCGCAACAAAGGCGTCACTGGTGAAGACTAAAATAATATGCTTCGAGCATATTCCTTTCCGGTCAGGATAATTTAAAATTCTAACATTTTATTTTGGTATTCTTCTCTAAAGTAGATACTTGAGAGAGATTTGAATGATGGATATGCAAGACCCACTAAACCTAAGATGAACACAAGGAAAAACCAACTCTAGATCCAAAAATGCAGTCCAACAATGCAAAATAAAGTATCAGACCCAAAGACCCAATGTAACGGTTATTAGAATAAAAAAACCATTGAAATTCACATATTAGCAACCAAGAAAAACACTGACCTTCAGCAGAATATGGGGTCGGAGGGAGTTCATATGGTACTGGCATTGAGATGATCTTACAGGATGGAAGTGCCGGCGTATTATCTTGCCAACAGAGTGTGACAAGTTTGGTTTTTAGGCTTCCGTCATTTTTTGTTTCATCTTTTGCAACCTGAATTAATTAATCATGATGATGCACTTGAATAGATAAACGTGCAAACTACAGAAACCAAAACCGCATTTTCCCCAATTGAAGTAATACACATGCAAACAAGTTGGAAGCATAAAATCTACCTGTTTCAAATCATCATCAGTACAGGAAAAAACTTTTCTCTGCTTGTCCAATACTGTAGGCAAAAACAGCACTCCTAACTGCAACAAAACAGCAATTAGTAAATTACAATAATATTTGGTGGCAAATAATTATTTAGAGTTAGATGTGTAATTTAGAGCAAATAATTACAATAATATTTGGTGGAAAATAATTATTTTGGGAGATTTAGTAGTGAAAGTTATTCGAATCGTGCATGTTGCAGATGAATACATAGAATGGAAGCAGGGGATGATTTAAAAGTTAAGAAACATAGGAAAGGTATAGGGCCGGATGCCATTTCTATGAAAGTATGGAAAGTTTTAGGTGAACGTGCATTGACTTGGCTCGCAAGCTCATTTAATGTTATTTGGCAAAACAAGAAAATGCCTGAAGAATAGAGGAAAAGCATCATGTTGCCTCTGTTGAGATATTTCTACATTCCTATGTACCTTTCTGGTTATTTTATGTCTTTATGTCTACCTTATGTAATTTACCCATAGGTCTCTCCTCTATATAAGAGAGCCTAGGGTTTCAGGAATAAACAACTCTCTTATTTTCTCCAACAAGGTATCAGAGCAGCGGTCCTAGACCGGAGCTCTCGAATCCAAAATCCTAACCCTACCTTCCTCCCCTGCCGCTGCGCACCACCCCCGAATCTACACGCTGCCCCCAGCCTCCACGCACCGCCCACCGACTCCGCGCGATGCCTGCACATCCACACGTGTCGCTCGCGCCTCCCTGCGCACCGTCCCTTCGCGCACGATCCCTCAGCGTGCCGCGCCTATACGCGTCGGCGTCAGGCTCTTTGTTTGGTTGATGGATTTGGGTGCATAATTCTACATATGCATTCAAATCTCTGTATGTTTGTGTAGACATTGAATCTTTGGAATACAAAACCCTAGTCTTCTACATCAGGCATTATGTCTGAGAATAAAGTCGTTGTGCCCGCCACAAACACATTCAGAGGTCCAGCGCCTATTGTCAAAATGGATGGGACAAACTATGAGCTCTGGGCTATACAGTTCATGAGCCTGATGAAGTCAAATGGTAAGAAACATATTCCTACCGACGAGGAGCTGGTGGAGAAGATTAGGGCAAATGCCTCGTGGGAGGCGGACGATGCTTATGCCAAAGTTTGGCTCTCTGGTACATTGACGATTGAGATCGTCAATGATGTGTTACATCAACCTACCGCTAAGGCGATGTGGGATATCCTCGCAGCAACATATTCTCAGCAATGAACGAAACGAAGATCCTCCCACTCCAGCATGACATATTCATTATCAAGTAGAATAGACGCTCTTTGTAATCATTGTATACATCCTTGCGTGGGATGTTTGAGAAGCTCCACAGTTTCATGCCCCTAACGGCGACTCCAGAGCAGCAAAAGACATATAGGAATGCTACCATGATTGGGGTATTCCTAGCAGCCCTTGATCCTGAATATGATGCTGCTCTCTCCTCGATTCTAGCGGATGCCACTATTCCGCCAATGGATGAAGCGTTCCGTAGGCTCAACATGATTACTATTCCATCCGCTAGCCAGACTTCCTCGGCCATGGCAGTTTCTCGAGAAAGAAGAGGCTCTTCTACCATCCGTGGTGTGGACCTCATGGTAGAGGAGGTCGCATTCGTCAGCCCTACACCTTTTGTCATCCCCACGTCATACCAAAGAAACATGATACTCCAAGCATGGTTTCTCGTCATCAGCTCGCATAGCAAAGCAGATTGAGTCTTCTGATGCTTCTACTTTAGATCATAGGTTTGATCACCTCGTGGCCAGACTGAGGGATATTATACCTCCCGCTTCATCATCTTTGAGAGGTCATTCAAATGCGACAGCCTCAGCTTCTGCTAGTACCTCTGCTACAGCTAGCACCTCAGGTACTTATGCTTTTACATCCTGTTATGGATCCGAGATTACAGAGTGGATTATGGACTCCAGTGCAACACATTATTTATGCGGGGATTGCTGACGCATACATATTAGTATTCGTACCTTTTTGTTATTTCTAATTTTAGTTGTATGCTTTATGTAATTTACCCATAGGCTACTCTCCTATATAAGAGAGCCTAGGGCTTATGGAATAAACATCTTGTTCATTTTCCCCAACATGGTATCAGAGCGACGGTCCTAGACCGGAGTTCTCGAAACCCTAACCCTACCCACCACACCCGCCGGCCTCCTTCTCTCTTCTCTCAGCCGATCGGCGCCGCCCTCTCTCCCGGGCGCTCGTCTTCTCCGATCGGCGCGGTGCGCCCCTTCTTGCTGATCTGCACTGCACAGATCATCCCGGTGGCGCATCTCTTCCGCACATCTCCTCTCGCGTGAACGTGCATTTCCAGCACATCTCCTGCGCGTGAACGCACATCTCTTGTGCGTGATCACGGCCCTCTGTGTGTGACTCAGTGCGCCTGCGCGCATAAACTCATGTGCTCCAACGCGCGCGTCCAATGCAAGGCTGTGCGCGTGTCCTCCTGTGCGCGCATAACGTGATCTGCGCAAGGCTGTGCGGCTGTGCGCGCATATCCAGTGCAAGGTTGTGCGGCTGTGCAAGGCTGCGCGCGCGTATCCAGTGCGCATCCAGCGCGCATCCAGTGCTCCAAGGCGTGTAACTCTTGTACGGGTGCAAGGTTCCAAGCCCTAAAACCCAGAACATCATCATGGGTTTAGTTGCGTGAGGTCTACACGTGCAACTAAACCCGGTCATGTCATTGTAGACAAATCCAAAGTTTGTCAATCGTTCCGGTCTATAATATCCAGTATGTCAGAGAGCAAGGCATATATCCCATCTATTGGCGCATTCCGTGGTCCAGCGCCTATTGTCAAGATGGATGGTACCAACTATGAACTGTGGGCAATGCAGTTCATGAGCATGATGAAGTCAACGGGTAAGAAGCACATTCTTACCGATCCAGAGCCGGCTGAGAAGATTGGAACTAATGCCTCTTGGGAGGCTGATGATGCATATGCCAAAGTTTGGCTATCTGGTACATTGGCTATTGAAATTGCCAATGACATCCTACACCAGCCCACAGCCAAGGATATGTGGGACATTCTGGTGGCTACATACTCCCAGGCCAAGAACGAGACGAAGATTCTGCAACTTCAGCATGACATATTCACAATAAAGCAGAATGGTCGTCCTTTACATTCCCTCTATACATCACTAAGAGGGATGTTCGAGAAGCTCTATAGCTTCATGCCTCTCACAGCGGCGCCAGAACAGCAGAAGACATACCGGAACGCGACGATGGTGGGTGTGTTCCTGGCTGCACTTGATCCAGAGTACGAGGCAGCACGATCACAGATTTTGGCGGACTCTACTATTCCTCCCATGGAGGAAGCTTTTCATAGATTGAGTCGGATCACAGTTCCTTCCACTACTGCGAGCTAGAATTCTTCAGCCATGGCAGCCAACAGAGGTCGTGGGTTTCATCACCAGAGCCGTGGACGTGGACCTCGTGGAAGAGGTGGCCGCACTAGGCCAACATGTACCTACTGTCACCGAGTTGGACACAATGAAGATACATGCTACTCGAAGCATGGATTTCCTGCATCAGCTCGAGCCACCGAGCAGATAGAGCCTCCGTCTGCTGCTACCCTGGATCAACGGTTCGATGATCTAGTTTCCCGTCTGAGGGGCATTATCCCACCATCAGGTCCAGCACCGACTACAGAGAGTCATTCTGATGCTGCTGCTTCTGCCTCCGCGTCTACCAGTGCTTCAGGTAGTATACTTGCACTTCACAGTAGTAGATCTGATACATTGCCATGGATTATGGACTCGGGCGCTACACATCACCTATGTGGCGACCAGAGTCTACTTACAGGATACACTCAGATCCCTCCGGGACGGACTGTAGTCATTGCCAATGGCACACATTCCCCCATCACTAGACAGGGGGAGATTAGACTGACATCTTCTATGCAGCTCAAGAATGTGCTACATGCACCTGATTTTTCAATGAATCTGTTGTCAATTAGTCAGATTACGAAGGATCTTCATTGTCGGGCAATTTTTGATCCATCTTCTTTGATTTTTCAGGACATCCATACGGGCAACGTGATTGGTCGTGGCTATGAGCAAGGAGGCCTCTACCGCCTGAATCAGACCCCATTTGCTGGAACCACATCCTCTCCTGCTGGACAAGTATCTCCTTTACTGTGGCATCTGCGTTTTGGTCATTTACCGCTTCAGAAGTTGCGTCAAGTATTACCTTATAGTCTTCCTCACACACCTGTTCAGTGTGAGGCATGTCAGTTGGGAAAGCATCACAGGTCGTCCTTTCCCAGTCGTCCTGGTCGGAGTAGTACCTCCAAGTTTGAGTTATTTCATGTTGATGTCTGGGGTCCGAGTCGTGTACCTGATCATCAGGGACCCAGATTTTATATTGTATTTGTGGATGATTTTTCTAGAGTGTCATGGGTGTTTCTGATGAAAAATAAATCTGAAGCCGGAAATATAATTATCCATTTTCTGAATGAAATACAAAATATCTTTTCCACATCGGTAAAATTTGTGAGAAGTGATAATGCGTTAGAATTGTGCACAAATGTTCTTGCTAGTTAGTACTCCTCAAAGGGGATTTTTCATCAAACGTCGTGTGCTCATACATCACAACAGAATGGAATTGCTGAAAGAAAACACCGTCACCTCCTTGATGTCACGAGATCTCTTCTTATACAGAGTCAAGTTCCCTACTCCTACTGGGGTGATGTTGTTCTCACGGCATGTTACCTAATTAATCATATGCCCTCTTCTGTTTAAAATGAACAGATCCCGTTTACTATCATTCATCCCGACAAGGAATTATTTTCTCTTACGCCTCGTGTGTTTGGGTCGGTTGCATTTGTCCATCAGTTGTCCCCTGGTGCTGACAAGCTCTCTCCTAGGGCTGTCAAGTGTGTTTTTGTCGGGTACTCCAGAACTCAAAAGGGGTACAAGTGTTTTGATCCTCTGCGTCGGCGGTATATGATCAGTGCAGATGTTACATTTTTTGAAAATATTATGTATTTTTCAGCCTCTGGAGACAAGCAGCTACCACCTCTATCCACTGATGCCATATATATGACACCACCTCCACCACCACAGCTGCCGTCAACACCACCACCACTACCACCACCACCGCCACCACAAACTATATCACCGCTACCGTATCACTATACCCGCAGGCTTCCTCCCGCTCATGGTCATGACTCGTCTACTAGCTCGCCTATGGTATGTAATGATAATATTAATGTTGATGGATCTGACGACATTTCTGAGCAGGATACGTTCCAGGGGCCAGATGAGACCACAGTTGACTTAGATGTACCCATTGCTCTGCGAAAGTCGAAGAGAAGCTGTGCTACATATCCCTTATCAGCATCCGTATCTTTTGAGAGGCTATCTGGAGATTTCAGGTCTTTTGCTGTGGCACTTTCAGCTGTCGAAATTCCGAGGAATCATCATGATGCTATGCAGGATAGTAGATGGCGGCTAGCAATGGAGGAAGAAATGGCGACACTCCAGTCTAGAGGAACCTGGAGTTTGGTTCCTACACCTCCAGATGTGAACCCAGTGAGCTGCAAGTGGGTGTTTACAGTGAAGCACAATGCCGATGGTTCTATTGACAGGTTCAAGGCACGTCTGGTTGCACGTGGCTTCACACAGACATATGGGGTGGATTACCTTGACACATTTTCACCTGTGGCACGTCATTCCACCCTACGGATCTTATTGTCAGTTGCAGTTGCTAGAGACTGGCCACTTCATCAGTTGGACGTGAAGAATGCATTCCTATATGGAGATTTGCAGGAAGAAGTGTATATGCAACAGCCACCTGGTTTTGCTGTTGAGGGGGAGTATTTCAAGGTATGCAGGTTGCATAAGGCTATCTATGGCCTTAAGCAGAGTCCCAGAGTATGGTTTCAGAAGCTCTCAGATCTCTTTGAGAAACAAGGATACAAACGCTCTAATGCTGATCACTCCTTGTTTGTGCAGAAGACCACTAGAGGTATCATTGTAATCATGGTTTATGTTGATGACATCTTGATTACAGGAGATGATGAGCAGGGCATAAAGCAGGCGAAGGAAAAACTGGGAACCGAATTTGTCACTAAGGACTTGGGAGTCCTTAGATATTTTCTGGGGCTGGAGTTTGCTAGAAATCCATATGGATTAGTAATGTCGCAGAGGAAATATGTTATAGATCTATTGAGTGAGACAGGTATGCTAGGGTGTCGGCCTACTACGACACCAATGGATCCCAGCATGAAGCTCTATGATAATGACACGGAAGAGGTGGACAGGAGGAGGTACAGAGAACTGGTAGGCAAACTACTGTATGTCACGATCACTAGACCTGATATATCATTTGCAGTGAGTCGCGTGAGCCAGTTCATGGAGTAACCACGTCAGGTCCATATGGATGCTATACACATGATTCTGAGATATCTAAAATCATCTCCATGTGCAGGTTTGCTATTTAAGAAGGGAAAGGAGATCCCTATCACAGCATGTGCTGATGCAGATTATGCAGGATGCCCCAAAGACAGGAAGTCCACCTCAGGATTTGCAGTCTATGTTGGAGATGCCTTAGTCTCGTGGAGGAGCAAGAAACAGACAGTGGTAGCAAGATCCAGTGCTGAATCAGAATACAGGGCTATGGCCCAGGCTAGCATAGAAATGATGTGGGTGAAAGCTCTACTTACAGATCTATGTCTTGATATACCGCTCCCTATGAAGCTGGAATGTGATAATCAGGCAGCCTTGTTCATTGCAAACAATCCAGCCTTCCATGAGAGGACCAAGCACATTGAGGTTGACTGTCACTACATACGTGACATGATTCAGAAGGGGTTCATTGCTACATCTCACGTCACCTCAGAGAATCAGACGGCTGATATATTCACCAAGGCATTACTTCGAGGCCCATTCCAGAAGTGTGCATCCAAGCTGAGCATGATTGATATCTATGCTCCATCTTGAGGGGGAGTGTTATCGCATACATATTAGTATTCGTACCTTTTTGTTATTTCTAATTTTAGTTGTATGCTTTATGTAATTTACCCATAGGCTACTCTCCTATATAAGAGAGCCTAGGGCTTATGGAATAAACATCTTGCTCATTTTCCCCAACAGGGACAGACAACAACTTACGTCATATAGACAGGTTCTACCAGGGAGAACAGTTGTCATAGCTGATGGGACTCATTTTCCAATAAGCGGATAGGGGGAGATCACTTTGACGCATTTGATGCGTTTGCAGAATGTGTTACATGCTCCTTATTTCTCTATGAGTTTGATTTCTATTAGTCAGATTACAAAGGATTTGTACTGTCGAGCTATTTTTGACCCGTCATCTCTTGTTTTGCAAGACATTCTTACGGGCTAAGTGATTGGGTGTAGCCTGAGCAGGGTGGCCTTTATCGCATGGTTCGGACTCCCTATGCAGGCATATCTTCTCATTCGTCAAGATATGTTTCTCTGTCCACTTGGCACCTTCGGTTTGGTCATCTCCCTCTTTAGAAGATGTGTCATATGTTGCCACATTTCATCTGGTTCTTCCTTTCAGTGCGAGGCTTGTCAGTTGGGAAAGCAACATCAGTTTGCTTTTCCCAGTCGTCAGAGTCGAAGCAGAAGCTTCCTTTTTGAGTTATTTCATGTTGACATTTGGGGTCCGAGTCGTGTTCCTGATCACCAGGGACACAGATTTTATCTTGTGGCTGTGGATGATTTTTCACGATTGTTATAGGTGTTTCTTTTGAAAAATAAATCTGGAGCAGGGGATGTGATCAAAACATTTATTAATAAAGTACAGAATGTTTTCTATACCTTTAAGAAGTTTGTGTGAAATGATAATACTTTGGAATTCTGTACTCGTGCTCTATCTCATTTTCTTTCATCTCGAGGGATTGTTCATCAAACATTTTGTGCTTACACCTCTCAGCAAAATGGTGTTGCTGAGAGAAAGCATAGTCATCTTCTTGATGTTACTCGGACTCTTCTTATTCAGGGTTGTGCACCACATTCGTTTTGGGGTGACACGGTTCTGACAGCATGCTATTTGGTGAATAATATTCCATTATTTGTTTTGGGTAAGAAAATTCCTTTCTCCATAGCTTTCCCTGAGAAGAAGTTATTCCCACTCACTCGTGTGTTCGGATCTGTTGCTTTTGTTCGCCAGTTGATTGATTCCAGGTCTTGACAAGCTCTCTCCTAGAGCTGTCAAATGTGTGTTTGCTGGTACTCCAGGACTTATAAGGGTTACCTGTGTTATGATCCTTTGCGCAGAAAATACTATATCAGTGTTGATATCACATTTTTTGAGTCTGTGATGTACTTCTCTCCTACAAGTGACAGGTTGGCTTCATCGGACTCAGATGATGAGGTCTGTAAGCCACCTCCTACGAGCTATTCACCACCTCCTCATGTACATGTTGTCCCACCTCCTCCGCCACATCCACCAGTACCACCACCTCCTTCACCCCCTCCTACTACCCAGTCACATGCGCCACTTGTTCCATCTTTACAAAAATTCTATACTCATCGGACTGCTTCTGCTCATGGTCATCGCCAATCATCCGGTATGCCCCAGGTTTGTTTTGATAACATAGCTTTTAACGATGGGTCTGAAGATATATCTGTGTAGGAATCATTGCAGAAAAATAGCCCACAGATGGAGGACGTTCCCTCTAACCTGGATATTCCTATTGCAGTTCGAAAGTAAAAGCGGTCTTGTGCTTCCTACCCCCTTGCTTCTCAGGTCTCCTTTCATCGTCTAACAAGGGATTTTCAGATATTTGCAGTGGCTCTATCTGCCGTGAAAATTCCACGGAATTATGAGGAGGCATTGAATGATAGTTGCTGGCTCTTGTCTATGGAGGAGGAGATGGCCGTGCTACAGTCACATGGTACGTGGAGTCTTGTTACTACTCCAGTTGACGCGTCCGTTGTGGGATGCAAATGGGCATTCACTGTGAAACACCATGTGGATGGCAGTGTGGATCGCTATAAGGCGAGACTTGTGGCACGTGGGTTCACCCAAACATATAGGGTGGACTATCAGGATGTTTTCTCTCCAGCTGCCAGGCATTCTACTCTTTGTATTCTTCTTTCCATTTATGTGACACGAGATTGGCCCTTGTACCAGTTTGATGTGAAAAATGTCTTCCTCTATGGTGATCTACAAAAGGAGGTCTACATGCAGCAGCCACTTGGCTTTGCTGATGAGGGGGAGTGTCAGAAGGTTTGCAGGCTACACAAGGCTATCTATGGCCTTAAGCAGAGTCCAAGAGCATGATTCCAGAAGCTCTCGGACTTGATAGAGCAGCAGGGGTTTGTGCGATCGACTGTCGATCACTCCTTATTTGTGAAGAAGACCCAGAGGTACTATTGTCATTCTTGTTTATGTTGATGACATTATTGTTACAGTGGATGACGAGCAAGGCATTCAGGGTGCCAAGGACTTCCTAGGTCAGCAGTTTGTGACCAAGGACCAAGGTTGCAAAAGTCGGTAGTCGGTAGTCGGTACTCGGTCGGTTGGGTCACTGACTAAGGATTAATCGGTAGTCGGATGACTAATCGGATTTAGTTGGACTTTAGTCGGCTTTGAATTTTATTATTATTTTAAATATATAACTCATTTTCATACATATATTTACATAGATTTTGTACATTTTTATACTATCATAATAAAATAAAAAAGTAATTGAATTTAAATAAAACACTTAGCATATTATAATAAGTTTGCTTATAAAAAAAGCATAGCATATAAGAATATGGCATCTCCAAGCAAAAACTTTGTCGACTAGTGTACCTAGTAGGAATTAGTCGGTACTCGGTCGGCCACCCCACTGACTAGACTAGTCGGACCTACTAGTCGGACGACTTTTACAATCTTGCCAAGAACCTTGGACATTTACGTTACTTCCTTGGACTGGAGTTTGCCGGGAATCAATGAGGTCTTGTGATGACCCAGAAGAAGCATGTTACAGATCTTCTTTCAGAGATAGGCATGACAGATTGAAGACTTGCCACTACTCCTATTGACTCGAGCATGAAGCTATATGATGATGACACTAAGGAGGTCGACAAGAGGAGGTACAGGGAGCTTGTTGGCAAACTACTATATGTGATTATTACTAAGCCCGACATATCATTTGTTGTAAGCAAAGTGAGTCAGTTTATGGAGCAACCCAGACAGGCACATATGGATGCATTCCATATATGATTCTAAGATACCTGAAGAACTCACCTGGTACGGAACTTCTTTTCAGCAGGGGCACATCTCCCTCAGATACAACATGTGCAAATGCAAATTATGTTGGATGTCCAAAGGATAGAGTCTACCTCGGGCTTTGTTGTGTTTATAGGGAATTCCTTGGTTTCATGGAAGAGCAAGAAGCAGATTGTGGTTGCCAGATCGAATGATGAGTACGAATACAGAGCTATGGCGTAAGCTAGCACAGAGATGATGTGGATCAGATCTGTTCTGACTGACCTAACTATAGAGGTGCCTCTTCCCGTGCACCTCCAATGTGACAATCAGGCTGCTCTTGTCATTGCCAACAACCCCGCATTCCAGGAGAGAACGAAACATATTGAGGTAGACTGCCATTATACTAGAGCTATGATCCAGAAGGGTCTGATTTCTACATCTCATGTTAGTTCAGGAGAGCAAACAGCAGATATCTTAACCAAGGCATTACTCAGGGGGGCATTTCAGAAGTGTTCGTCCAAGCTGAGCATGATTGACATTTATGCTCCATCTTAAGGGGGAGTGTTGAGATATTTCTACATTCCTATGTACCTTTCTGGTTATTTTATTTCATTATGTCTACCTTATGTAATTTACCCATAGGTCTCTCCTCTATATAAGAGAGCCTAGGTTTTCAGGAATAAACAACTCTCTTATTTTCTCCAACAGTAATCAAGCTACCATTTAGCCATTGATCCCCCATCTTATTCCGAAGGCGATTTTTGATGTGTTTCATCGCAGAAAATGTTCTTTCTACAGTGGCATTTGCGACTGGTAGAACAAGTGCCAATTTAATAAGCTTATAAACCAAAGAATGTATCATGTCATTTTTCTTCTCAACCAATAGTTGTGCAAGATCTACGATTCCTTTCAGCTTCGAAAAATCTTCATCAGAAGTCAAATTCAAAAAATATGTTTCAATTGATTATCTAATTTCACCATGTCAACATCTGAAAAATCATCTCTATACAATGTGATCATCTGAACTAACTTCTCTTTATTGAAGAAGGAAAATGATTATGATGGATTAAGACATGCTACACACAAAAGCAAATCAGTTGTCCTTTCTGTAAAATGACAATTCGATTCTTGAAGCTGCGAGTCGATGACCATATAGAATATTTCAACCTGATAATAGTGCAAATTAGTCATATTATGAGTTCTAAGTCGAGGCCTTCCATGAGTCGTCCAAGGTTTGTCCATCTCAGGAACATCAATACTTTGCTTTCTGCAAAAGTAAATTACATTTGCGAGTAACGAGTCACATCCACTATCTCTTAAAAGTTGCAATCTCTATGTAGAAATCTTGACCAAAGTCATGGCATTTACAATATCCTACTCTTTTTGTTGTAGTGACTGCAATAATTCAAATGCAACACCCAAAACAAGTTTCATAAGATAACAACTATATATAAAATCAAATGACTGTATGGAATCTAACAAAGAAGATGCTTCATCTCTTTGTTCACAATTTGAACCATCTTGCACAATAATATCAAGAACATCTACTATTGATGCAAACACCAAAGTGATGCTAATTAGAAAATTGTAATGTGATCCCCATCGAGTATCACCAGGGTGTGACATGCTCGTTTGTTGATTTAAACCTTTACCAGTGGAAAGTTCACCAATTTCAATAGCTTTAATGATGCAAAATGGAATTCGGAGCGGCGCGGGAAATAGATTTGACGGTGGATTTTCGATGGTAGAAGAAAATAGAGGGGTTGAGAAGAAGAAACTGGAAGGGTTGAGAAGAGAAGACACGCCGGATGCGCGGGGTAGAGAAGAAGAAACGCGTAGACCGCAAGGGGAAGAGAGAAGAGACTCGTCGGGAATACGAGGGGTTTGGGAGAAGAAGAACACGTGTAGATCACGCGGGGAGAAGGAGAGAGAGGGGAGAGAAGAGAGAGATAAATCTTTATTTTATCACATCTTGAACTCACTAAAACATTGGACCCTCATCCCTTTATATAGGAGGGATGACATTACAAGAATAGAAAATAATTTAAACCGACAACCAATTATCCTAAACTGACTCTAACTAATTAACCGACTAACTACCAAATTTGAAATTCAAATTAAGACTAATTGAGATCACACGCGATCTCTTTATTTAAAATTGCGACAACTTAAAAAACGTAAATAAAATTAACGGCCACAATTTAAATAATTAGACGGCCCTACATGTCGAGTCTACGCTGCATCAACTCTCCTCCGCTTTTAAAAAATTCGTCTCCCGACGAATTGCTTGATCCTTGAGGCTTGACATAAGGCGCTTCATGAACTTGTGTCGACGTGCGCGTGAACGCGAATCATGAGATATGCAACTCAAATCATATTGCATCTTCCAATGCGCGACGGGATCGTCGAATCGTAGGGACGATTCGGTTGCCATGCTCTGATACCAATTGATGCAAAATGGAATTCGGCGCGGCGCGGGAAATAGATTTGACGGTGGATTTTTCGATGGTAGAAGAAAGAAAGGGGTTGAGAAGAAGAAACTGGAAGGGTTGAGAAGATAAGACACGCCGGATGCGCGGGGTTAGAGAAGAAGAAACGCGTAGACCGCGAGGAGAAGAGAGAAGAGACTCGTCGGGAATACGAGGGGTTTGGGAGAAGAACACGTGTAGATCACGCGGGGAGAAGGAGAGAGAGGGGAGAGGAGAGAGAGAGATAAATCTCTATTTTATCACATCTTGAACTGACTAAAACATTGGACCTTCATCCCTTTATATAGGAGGGATGACATTACAAGAATAGAAAATAATTTAAACCGACAACCAATTATCCTAAACTGACTCTAACTAATTAACCGACTAACTACCAAATTTGAAATTCAAATTAAGACTAATTGAGATCACACGCGATCTCTTTATTTAAAATTGTGACAACTTAAAAAACGTAAATAAAATTAACGGCCACAATTTAAATAATTAGACGGCCCTACATGTCGAGTCCACGCTGCATCATTTAACAATCTAAAGAGCATGATTTTCTCTTAATTGATCATGACGTTTACACGAAGCTCCAACGGTATTCAACAGACGCAGAATAGTATTAAATAACAATGCAACTTGGACATTATTTTTAGCAACCGCAACTAAAGCTAAATGAAACTGATGTGCAAAACAATGCACATAATATGCTGAGATGTTTTTCTTTTTGAATCAATGCTTGAAGTACATGAAATTCTCCCCGCATATTATTCGCACCATCATTAACCTTGCCCACGCAATTTTGCAAAATTTAAGCCATGTAATGAAAATAAAGCTTCGAGTGAGCCTTTTAACGAGTAAGCTGTAGTATCAGGAACATGGATTATAGATAGGAATCTCTCGACAACACATCCTTTCTTGTTCATGTAACGTAGAACAACAATCATTTGTTCTTTACTGATGTATCTCTAGATTCATCAACTAAACTTGAAAACAATTCCATTCCCAAGTTCTATAATGATGTTTTTAGTTGTTAATGTTGCAACCACATTAACAATATCCTTTTGGATTTCTGGTGCAATTAATTTTAGATTCTGTGGAGCATTTTCTAATAAAACGTGTCCAATCTCTGTATTATGATCTGCAAGAAATTTCAACAATTCAAGGAAATTACGATGATTAATTGAGATATTCGATTCATCATTTCCTCTGAAAAATAAACCTTATCTTGAAGAATTCTAACACAGTATGTCTACTGTTGCATTCAGATGAATTCAATAATCATTCTTCATCTACGTAGTCTGTTGGTTTAGTAAATTATGTATATTTTGATTTTGATTCATCAAAGCAATGTAATTTTGTTTCAGTTTATTGTGAGCACTGTTTGGACCACCAACATGTTCATCAAATTTCCCCTTCTTCCAATTTCTAAAGCCTTTTGTGACAAAAGTTTCTCCTATGCTTTGAACATCATTTTCTGATCAGAATAAATATTTCAATCGAGTTTGTTATATAAAAAGTTGCTATCAGCATTAGACTTTTCGTAATAGTAAAAAAAATTAAAAATAAGAAAATCAATGGACACTGTTATTGAAAAATTATATAACATAAAATATACCTATCCTCCTTCGACTCGGAATCTTGATAGCCGTTGAATTTCGTCCAATTTGATCTAACACAGGCATGTGAGGGGCGAGCGAACAAGAGAGAAGACGAGTCCAAGCCCAAAATGATCGATCACACGTGAACCCTCACACCAAGACAATGACACAAGATGGGTTCTCCCATTAATCCACACAACCAACTCCATCAACCAGGTTACACATCGATCAAGAAGCTCCAGGATAACGCTCAATTCCAAGGCGGCGACAACACTTTTTCTCCAAAAACATCCCAAATGGTGGCCCCCAACCTCTAGTCGCGACATCTCTCCCCAGGCGCACTGTGACACACTCCAGAACGCGTGCACCTCTCCCATGTCCAGATGGTGACGAGATGGGTTCCTCTCGATAGGAACCCTAGCCTTGCATGAAGAAGAAACAGTGGTCAATGCCCCTCTAAATTAAAAAAAGGAAAAGAACAAATGTGGGTTTCTTTGTTTTTAAAAATGGGGGACATGATATTTATTTTTGGGCCCAATTGGGTTGTAGTGATTTGGAAAAGGGGGGTGGGGTGAATGTTTAGGCCCAAAGTAGGGCGATTTAAAAAACAAAAAAAGAAAGGGCACAGAAAAAAGAAGAGGAAGATTAAAAAACAAAAGAGGAAAGCTGTGAAACCCCCGAAACCCGAACAGGGACTAAAACGCAAATCTTTACTGAGTTTGGACTTGATTGTAAAATCTGTACTTGTCCAGTGATCAAAAAATTCGAGTAAGGAGTCCATTGCATAGGGCTCGTCGATAGCTTTCCAACGAGTCCTAGAACGTTAAAATCCGACTTCGGGAGCTCAAGTTATGGTCATTTTAGCAAGGAGGGGTACAAATCACTTTCAGATCCGAACCCGGATCCGAATCCGGGTCGGACCCGTATATTCCGCCCTCCCTCCCTTCGCCAACCTCGCCCAAATCGCCCAACCTCTCCTTCTCTCGACCTCCAGCTCTCCCCTCCTCCATTCCTCTCCCCTCTCCTTCACCAAGGGCCGCCGGAGCGCCTTGGATCGACGACCCAAAGCCAGAAGGTACGACATCCCCTACCTCTTGCTGCGAGTTCCACATGGTTTCGAACCTACGCATCTGTCCCACTATCAGGGATTTCAAGTTTTGGGTCAGTTATGATTCCTATCAGCATCAATTTATATTTCTTTTGATTCAACCCGTTCTCGTTGAAGAAAGGAAGGGTTTATACAAGAGGTACTTGCAGATCGGATAATCAGCAGTCGATCCAATTCGAGGGTACTTGATTAAACCGATGAGATGTTGATCAATTAGGTCCATTCCATATTTTAGAAGCATATAGCTGCATGTTTTTTTCCTTCATGCAGATACGTATGTTGCTCTTTATAGTTTTGGGCATCTCCACTTTTTTTTATCTGTGCTTATATCAAATTTCTATACTAATGTCTTCACTAAATTTTAGTCTTCTGGAGAAGCCAGCTATCGACCCCTAGGTTATTCAGGATTTTGGTAGTGCTCTAATGCAATAAATTAGCTTCTCATAAATCCATATATCCGTTCGATTTCAAAATCACATCAATAGTACTGGAGTGGGTTTTGGACGGATCTAACTTGTTGTCAGCACAAGGATATATCACTAAGTAAAAGATCACTATTTGGGTGATGGAATGGAATGTTTACTTCAAACATATAGGAAATAAAAGTCAGGCTATACCTACAGTAAATTGGTCCATCTCTCCTTCTGTGAAGCAATCCGATGCTGAGAAACTTATTATTCACCACATGAGCATTCACCTTTACCTCATATAGGATTGAGGAAATGCTCATGGTTAGTAGATCATACCCACATTCCCTGGGAGGTTATTGGGAATATCGGATTGAGGCATACTGCTTTGTAGATCTTGAGGTCCTTGAGCATCAGAACTGGTAGCCAATTAATTAGACTTTCATGAATGATATAAACATCAATGCACACATATTCAGGTGCCTTGTTAATAAACCTCTTTCAAGGGATGTGTTCAATGCTTTTGTGAAGAATAAGTGAACAGCATCTTTAAACAATTCTAATACTATTTAGTTTCATAAAGCAAAGGACGGGGGTCTTGAGTTATCGATCAGGGGCTCTATATAATTGGTAGCTCCTTACGGTTAAGGAGACAAATCTTCAAATGCATTTGGGCTGATTATGATAATTACAGCTGCTAAATACTTAATATTCATAGAATTAGGCATTGAGGGGTAATGGGCTTGATAAGCGATTTATAGTACTCCTGCACGGATGAACTGTAAGTTAAAGGGTATCGTGATCATTAACTATTATTTCCTTAGGACCTTGTAATTCACTGTCAGTTCTATGAATACATTTTGTTAAATCTTCTTGGATTAGATTTACTAAGATGGAACAATGAAATTAGAGGTGGAAGGGAAATCTGTGTGTTCAGAATAATCATTATCATATGGGTAAGATTTCATGGAGATTGTGCAGTGAGGTAGTGCCGCCAAGGGAGGGGCATGCGTCCTTGGGGGCCCCGGGTAGAAGCCTAGTTGACCGCGATCCCAACTGCTACTGTAGCTGCGATGGTTGGGGGACATGTTGCTTGGCACACCGAGGTGCTGATCTGACGGTGTTAGCCTCAGCACTTGCGTGCTTTAGCCCGGTGCTCGAGCGCGGGCCAAGTAGTCATGATCGGTCGGCTAGTGTTTCGCTTGTCACTTAGAGTTCACACTCGTGTACGGGCCAATGTAGGCCACATTGGTCGGTATTCCGAGTGGGAGCACTAAGAGGGGAGTTCCGGGAAAATGTGGTTAATGAAGTTGGTGATGGGACGTGAATCTCCTATGTATAAGGAGGATCGAATTCTCGCGATGATTTGCGGGTTGGAATCTAATTTGTGAATCGGAAGTATCATTGGGAAGTGAAGCTAAGTGGACGTGTTGGGAACTTAGTTCGGATGCATTATACCCCACCGCATGCCTACGGAGGCACCCCAACCCTAAGGTGTTTTCTTTTACCTTAGAGTCATAGTGTGAGGTCTCATCTAGACCAAGACCACAGACTATCCACGAAGCTTGGTTATTCGTATCCATATCCAGATCAAATAATAAAAGTAAAAAATGTAATTCTTTGTGTGATCAATTACCCTGTTTCTTTCTCTTTTGCACACATTTATCCTGCATTTCTTTTTGTGTAGTTTGTTTAAATCGTATTGGGCAACTTTGCTCATAACGTACCTACGTGTGGATCCGTAGGTTCGCAGCAGTGATTGTTGGAGGCACCACCACTTTTTGTGCAACGTCACGACACTTTTTGTGGTATAGTCGTCAGTAGTTTTACTATCCTTCTTTACTTGTATCATTTTTGTTGAGAGACATGGCATGTAATATGTATAATTGTGGACATGTTATTTATGCTTACATGTATATTTTGTGGACATGGAATGATCAATGAAATGCGATTATAAACAGGTCATGAATGGAAAAAGAAAATTTTTATATTTCAGTAAATTGTGTTATTTCTCCTGCTTATGTGTATGTCATTAGTATTCGAATGTGGAATGTATGTGCGTGGATTGGTTTGTCGAGTACCCGGATCCTAAGGGCGTCACAAAAGCTGAAAAAATGACCGACATGAAAAAAAGGGAGAAGTGAAAAGCAAAAAAGGTGTATGTTTTATGTTTTCTCCCAACTTGGTTCTTTATTTCCAAATTTTGTCAAGTATGACGGAAAATGGGAGTAAGAGCAGGGCAGCATAATCTTCTTCTTGAGATGTATCTACAAGATTTCTATCAAGTCCATCATCATCTACTTATGGCTCCTCAAAAGCGATTGAGTACCTATCCTCGATCACTCTACATCAGGTACCTATCCCCGATCATCGAGTGTCTATCCCAACATGGCTCTTCATTTCCAGATTCTGTCAAATATGGCAAAAAAGGGCAGTGAGAGCAGGGCAACATATTCTTCTAGATATGTATCCATAGAATTTGTATCAAGTCCATCATCATCTACTCGTGGCTCCACAAAAGAGATCAGGTGCTTATCCCAATCACTCTGCATCGGGTGTCTATTCCTGACATCAACGGGATAACCACTCTGCATCGGGTGTCTATCCTTGATCGTCGGGTGCCGTTCTCCGACGTCAACTTTCTCTATCTGGGATCTTTTCAAGCTTCTATTGCCATCAATAGCATGGAGACCGACACTCCAAGCTACTACTACATACCACCCATCTTCCCGAGCATCGACTACTCTCTGTGCTAGACTTCTTCTACGACTCTACAACAGGCACAACCTGCAGTCCTCATGCGAGATCTTCTCCCAGCAGTGACTACTCCAAGCAGGTCTCCTCCCGTCTCTTTTAGATGTATCTAATGAAGATAAGTTGTGGCATGATTTTTTTTATTGCAAGCTGCAACTTTTTCAACTCCAGCTTGAGGGGGAGTGTTAGAGAATGTAATATATAGGTAATTGTGGAATTTTGATGTATTTGTGGGGCTATATAAAGAGCCCCACACCCCATATATTCATTGAGAGAATTCAATATAAGAATCATCCTTTAGTAGTGTTCTCCCGTGGTTATCCTGCTCCTTACAGAGTGGGGTTCTGCGTAAAATTCCAGTGTTCTTATTTTTATGTTCTTGAGTTGTTCTTCGATTATGCTTTCACATTCTTATTTTTAACAAGACATGAAAAGAAGTTCAAGAAGAAGTTCAAGAGGAAAGCAATACGAACGTCATGGAATGATTCATTCAACATTAAAGAAGAAAGTGACAACCCATGCTTGGGATTCGTTGGATTGGTTGAATTTCATTCTTCAGACTTTGAGAATGAGGTAAGTAAACTTTCTTACACTGAACTTTATAATACCTCAAAAATCTTTTTCATAAAGCTTGAAAAGATCAATGAGAAATTGGTAGACGATAAATATCTTTTACTTAATGACTTATATGTTTTCAAAATGGAAAATAAGATGCTTAAAAGATATCTTAATAGTTTTAAAGAAAAAAATACCAATTTAGGAAAGTATATTGATGAGCTTAAAAGAAATGCCACTTTTCTACATGTTAATAAAAACGGAAAAGGAAAGAAAATCATGCTTCTAACTCTAACTCTTTCCAGAAAAGATCGGTTTGGAAAAAGAAAGGAACTGTACAGCCTAACCTTGAAGGATCGGAAAAGAACATGCCAAAATAGAACTTTTCAAGTATTAGAGGCCAAGATAAAAGAAGATGGAGAAGGCCACTTCAACATCCAAGATGGACCTCGCCAAGACCGAACATCTATCAAAAACACAATCATGGATGGACGCCAGGACCATGGAAAAGTTTTCAAGACTGAAAGTCCACCACCGTGAATCCTAGGTGACATCTTATCTGTTTAGCTTAGTTGATCATGCATAC
Organism: Ottelia alismoides; assembly: GCA_037367405.1. Lineage (NCBI taxonomy): Eukaryota > Viridiplantae > Streptophyta > Magnoliopsida > Alismatales > Hydrocharitaceae > Ottelia > Ottelia alismoides. The sequence goes on along the minus strand of JAZKJV010001524.1, from coordinate 360,869 downwards.
CATGCATTAGCAATGAGCCATTTATTCTTATCTTCAAGGGGGGGCATTTAAGCAAAGATTAAGGGAGAACTCTAGTTTAGGGGGAACTCAGATTAAAAGAATGTTTTCAAAAAAAGAGGCAGAGAGATATTTTTGTTAGAAATAGGAAGCGGAAGCGGAAACATGGAAAAGATAAATAAACAATAAGAACAGCGGGATTAACATGGAACCCTACTCCGTGAGGAGCGGGATGAAACCACGGGAGAAGGCCTCAAAGGGCCGTGTTTTGCATTGCACTTTCTCATCTGTTATAGGAGGCTTGGGGCTCCTTATATAGCCTCCACAGGGCCTCCAAGTCCCACCACTGGACAATGTGGGACAAAACTGTTGGATGGGGTAAATGGATCCTGGATCCATTTACCCATCTCCCTCATAACTGACGCATACATCAAATACTCCAACACTCCCCCTCAAGATGGAGCATGCAATGCTCAGCTTGGACAAACAAAAAGAAACTCAACTCAACGCTACAGGACACTACGGACAATATCAACCCAACGCGCACATTGCTGCAGTCGAGGACGTTGCTTCTCATGCCGTGCAGGTGAGGACGACGAACGGGCTGGAGTGTGAGTCTGCTGAATCTCCTCGTCGGAGAGCATGTGCTCTGAACTGCGCCTGTCAGAGTCACTGCAACTGAAAATGAGTCTCCTCGTCGGAGTACTCTGGCCTGCCACAATAATGTGGACAACTGCTCCATCTGTTAAAAGGGTCGAACTGAAAAAGGCTGTGGCTGTGCAATCCTCGTCGGAGTCCACGGTCGCTGGAGAATGGAGTCTGAAAATAGTCTCCTCTTCAGAGAACTGGGTCTCTCCCATCTGGCTCAGAGAATAGTGCACTACTCTGGTGTACCTATGATACCACATGAAAACCCTTGCCAACATGGCATAGGGAATGGACCTCTACTCTGGAGTCCCTATGGCTCACATGAAAACTCTGGCCGAAAATAAGAAAAGGATGGGGACCTCTGAAATGATGGCATACATGTGCTCATCTGAAAATGACTGCAAACTCGTGCGTCGTTGAAAATGAGTCTCTCTCTGGAGAACTCGAAACTGGGCCTCAACATGGAGTGCCTAGAACTTGGACTCTGACCAATCTGAATGTCGAGTCTGAATCTACGCATCAAACTGGGACTCGGAATCTGAACGCCGAGTCTGAAATTACGCATGTTCGTCTGAAAACTGTAGAGTATGAACAATCTACTTGGTTTGCATCTGACATCTGAATCTGCAACAGGACCTGTGACTCTACACCATACTCCCCCTTTCTCCCATACTTGTCGGAAATCATCGACGTCGACCAAGTTGGGAGAAGACAAAGAAATTAGGGGTATAAAACTTCAATAAGCCAATTACAATTTTTTCTCGGATTCTCAAAACATGGATAACATTTGGCCGTTTCAATTTTTTTCACGGCTTTGCAATTTCTTTTTGATTTTGCGTACGGCTTTTTCTTGTACGCACTTCTTTTCTCCCTTTTTATTAGATTTAAAAAAAAAGAAATCTCTCGTTTTTTTCTATTTTTTTCGCGTACTCTCTTTTTTTTACCACCGTAGCCCTTCCTTTTTTTAAATATGGCTCATTTGGGCCCTTAAAAAAATTCAACCCATCTGGGCTCTTAAGCAAATATCCCTTTTTTTCCTTTTTTTTTAAAACGTCAGGGCTCTTTAGGGTTCCCACGAGATGGGAAACCCCATTTAACGCCGCCAACACCTTTCGGGGTTTGAAGAAAGGGTCGCCGCCATTGCATAGGAGCCGTTGAAGGTGTGCGCACCCGGGAGGAGCAATGGGGCCATCGCCTTGCGTGGAGCACGCACGCGATGGGGGGCGGCGATCTGGACTTCACGCGAGGGAGGAGGGCCCAGCCTGAGGCCTGGAGCACAATTTGAACCGTCGCCGCCTCTGCCTGGGAGTCTGGAGGAGGGCCTGGATATGGTTAGGGATGCCGCCTGGATGAGGGATGCCGCCTGGGGACTTTCGCCGCTCAAAGGATGCGCGCAGGGGCTCGCGCGAGGGCATAGCGTCGTTGGAAGAGAAATCACCTGGAGAAGGAAGCGAGGAGAGGCATCTGCACGTTGCGGGACTGCGTCGCTCCACCGCCTGGGGATTGGGGTTGGCGCACAACCGTCTGGCGCCGCGCGAGGCTGGTGCCTCCTGAAGGATGATGCCGTGTCGTTGGTGCTAGATCCTGCGCGATGGAGAGTGGCACCGATGGAGGTTGTGCCTGGAGTTCTCGTGATGGCTACTGGAAATGGTTTGCTGGCCACATGACCATGATGGACGTACACTAGAGCACAAGGGCTCCCTGCTGTCGACGCCAGCCCGAGGAAGAAGAGCCCCCAGATTGTTGTTGTCGTCACGGGGCTTGTGTGCGCGAGGCAGATGGGCTGGAAAAAAGATCGCCTAGAGAAGCGCCGTCGATGCAAGATTAGGGTTCAATCCGGAACCCTAGATGGCACAAGGAGCAGGAACCCTAGAAGACTAGGGGATGTGAATGCCGGCGTGCAACATAAAGAATCAAGAATCCAAAATCTCGAACCATGAATGATCTTTAAGAATAACAACATCGAATCTTGAATAAAAACTTAAGAACAAATCCTCGAGAATCGGACCCGCTCTAATACCATGTTAGAAAATAGGAAGCGGAAGCGGAAACATAGAAAAGATAAATAAACAATAAGAACAGCGGGATTTAACGTGGAATCTACTCCATGAGGAGCGGGATGAAACCACGGGAGAAGGCCTCAAAGGGCCGTGTTTTGTATTGCACTTTCTCATCTGTTACAGGAGGCCTGGGGCTCCTTATATAGCCTCCACAGGGCCTCCAAGTCCCACCACTGGACGATGTGGGAAAAAGCTGTTGGATGGGGTAAATGGATCCTGGAGGTATCCATTTACCCATCTCCCTCATAACTGACGCATACATCAAATACTCCAACAATTTTAATCATCTCTTTATCCAATAATTGATATTAATTAATGTTAGAAAATAATATTGCGTAAGCAAATCAGAGAAAAGAATAAAAACTTTATGGACATCGAGATTTTGACGTGGAACCCTACTCCCTAAGGAGCAGGATGAAACCATGAGAGAATGCCTCAAAGGGCGGATATTCTATTGAATTTCTCACTGGATATAATGGGTGTGGGGGTCTATATATAGCCCCCACTGAGACTCCACATCTCCAAATTGGCAAATGTGGGACTAAACAACTGGATGGGGTAAATGGATCCTAGAGGTATCCATTTACTCATCTACAACAAAAGATACACACAATTAAATACTCCATCACTCCCCCGAAAGCTGGAGCATGCAATGCTCAGCTTGGACAAACAGAAAGAAACTCAACTCACAATACATGACACTACAGACAATATCAACTCAACGCACACAACTATCGGTTGTTGTCGAGGACGTTACTTCTCATGTCATGCAGGTGAGGAGGACGAACGGGCTAGAGTGTGAGTCAACTTGAGGACTCGGAATATGATGTCGAATCTGAAACTATGCATCAAACTGAGGACTCGGAATATGAACACCGAGTCTGAAGTTGTACTGTAGAGTCTGGAAATCTGACTGGTCTGGAGAATTTGGATCCGACCTATAACTCTACATAATACTCCCCCTTTCTAACATACTGGTCGGAAAATCAACATCGACCAAGTTGAGAGAAGACAAGATAATATGGGGAAAAACAAGACATCACTTAGCCGATAATATATATATATATTCCTTCGATTTTCTCAAACATCATTTTTTAGTCGTTTCATCTTGTTTTTGAAATTGTTGGAGTATATGGTTGTGCGTCATATGAGTTGTTGGAGGGTAAATGGATCTTTCCAGGATCCATTTACCCCATCCCAGTGTTTAGTCCCACATCTACTAGTGGTAGGACTTGGAGGCTCTGTGGAGGCTATATAAGGAGCCCCAGACCTCCTGTAACCATTGAGAAAAAAGCAATGCAACATATGCGCCTTTGAGGGCTTCTCCCATGGTTTCATCCTGCTCCTTAGGGAGTAGGGTTCCAAGTAAAAATCTTGTTCTTCTATGTTTATTTTTATTTATTCTCTGATTTCACTTCCGCTTCCTATTTTCTAACATGGTATCAGAACGGGTCGATTCTCGGGGATGTTATGTTATTTTTATTTCGAGAGTCGATTCTTGATTATCATTGAATATTTGTTTGAGAAGATTAGTGGTTCAAGGTTCATCAAAAGTTCGAGAAGTTCTAGAGTTCTCTTTTTGAAACCCTAATCAAGTATTAGGGTTCTTCGACTTCCCATTTGTTATCAGATCAAGGCAGGGCGGCTCATCGTGCATCACCAGGCACGCATCTCATGAATCTGTCGTCTCTGCCCAAGCTGGAATCGCCAATTTGGGATTGGCAGTCCTTGAGAGTTTTGATTTTCGATTGCGCACATGCCTCCCGCAGATTCCCCATCAGACATGCATCTGCATCAAGGGATTCCATAGGTGCGGCAACAGCCTCGTGCAGCCTCGCGCAGGCCTCATCTCCAGGCCTCTTCTCTCTACTCGTGCGTGAACAGGCGGACCCATCGGGAGAGCATCATCCAAGTCGAGACCCCCCCAGTCGAGCCCTATCTTCATGGCTCCAGACGGAGCATCGCCCAGGCGGCAAGCCTCGAGGCCTCCATCGCCCAGGGGAACAGGAGCCCTAGCCGCAAGCTCTCAACGATACCGTCGCACCTCGCTTGTCTCATCTTTCCAGTCCCGTGGCCCGCCCTCATTCACCAGGGGGCATCCCCAGGTTGCAGCAGCGCAGGCAGCAAGCGCCGCCAACTCCCCCTTGGGATGCGAGTTCGCGCAAAACCCTACCTCCTGACAGTGCGAGCCCCTCCAGGAGAGGCAGGCGGCACCTCCTCGAAGCTACGACGCTCCCCTCGACCACATCTCGCGCAGGCGGTGACGATTCCCTCAACCCCAGGCGATGGCGTGGTTGAGGTGGTTCCCATCGTGGGAACCCTAGGCGCATATCAGAGAAGCCCCGAAGGGTGGCGCGGTGTTTTTTTTTACAGAGAGAGGGTTCCCAAGCGAAACCCTAAAGGCTACACATTTAAAAAAATCATATTCCAGCCCAAGGTGGCCTTCAATTGCTGTAAAAGTCCAAGAGCGCCAGTTTGTTTAAAAAGGGGGGAGAAAAGAGATAGATTGGGCTACTTTTTGGGTCGAGATTCAAGTTCAAAAAATAGAACGGAAAAAGGCATGTACAAGAAAAAGCCGGACGCAAGTATTTTGGAATATATATATACGTAAAAAAAGAAAAGCTGTAAAAAAAAGAATGAAACGGCTTAAAAAATGATTTCAAAAAAAATGCGATGTTAAAAAACACAATTTCAAAAAATGACAGCTATTAAAAAAATATAGCCGAGAAAAAAAATTATCGAGAAAAGTCGAGAAAAAATGTGATGACTTGTTTGGATTTTTTCTGTTCTTCATGTCTTCTCCCAACTTGGTCGATGTTGATGTTCCGACCAGTTTGGGAAAAAGGGGAGGTATATGTAGAGTCACAGGTCTATTCAGATTCTCCAGATGCAGATTTCAGACCATTCATATTCCATACTCCACAGCTGTTCAGACTCGACGATGGGTTTCGAGTCTTCAGTTTCAGACACGCAAATAGATGCGGTCTTTATTCAGATGTGCATATATTTGCCATCTTTTGTCGTGGTCCCCATCATTCTTCTTGTTGTTTCGGCCAGATTTTTAATGTGAGCCATAGGGACTCCAGAGTAGAGGATCATTCCCTATGCCATGTGGCAAAGATCTTCATGTGGTATCATAAGGACTCCAGAGTAGAGTATCATTCTCTGAGCCATATGGGAGAGACCCAGTTCTCCGACGAGGAGACTCCAGGCGCAGTTTCAGACTTGATGGTCAGATTCCGAGTCCTCAGTTTGACTCGCACTCCAGCCCGTTCGTCCTCCTCACATGCACGGTAAGAGAAGCAACGTCCTCGACAGCAGCCGACAGTTGTGCGCGTTGAGTTGATATTGTCTGTAGTGTCTTGTATTGCGAGTTGAGTTTCTTTCTGTTTGTTCAAGCTAAGCATTGCATGCTCCAGCTTGAGGGAGAGTGTTAGAGTATTTCGTTGTGCGCCATATGAGTTGTAGGAGGGTAAATGGATCTCTCCAGGATCCATTCACCCCATCCCAGTGTTTAGTCCCACATCTACCAGTGGTGGGACTTGAAGGCTCTGTAGAGGCTATATAAGGAGCCCAAGACCTCTTGTAACCACTGAGAAAAAGCATTGCAACATATGCCCCTTTGAGGGCTTCTCCCTGGGTTTCATCCCGCTCCATAGGGAGTAGGGTTCCACGTAAAAATCTTGTTGTTCCATGTTTATTTTTCTTTATTCGTTGATTTTACTTTCGCTTCCTATTTTCTAACAGAAATCATTTTTTTTGCAAATATGTGTACGATATTTTCTTTATACGTGTCTTTTTTTAACAAACCCCTTTTTTAAATGCAGTGGCCCATTGGGCCGAAAACTTCCACGCAACCCTTACTTAGGGTTCCCATGAGGGAACCCCTCGCATGAAAAGTCGCCCCCGATGGCGCATGCCTACGCCGACAAACTATTGGAACCCATCCCAAGGGCAATGGGGTTGCGAAAGCTCGTCACCCAGTTGGAACCGTCGAAGGGGATAGGGGTTGCGGGAGATGGGGATCATATGCGTCGTGGGAGCAGCACGCACGGGGCCTGGAGATGGGAGCGTGTCGTTGTCTGCTGATGGAAGGCACGAGGAGCTCGCGCGTTGCTTGGGGATCACGCGTCGATGCTGGCGGCTCCGCCAAGAGGTGGTGATAGAGGAGGAGTGTCGCCACGACCAGGGACAGGAGCAGCCTACGTCGATGGGTCGAGGCTGCTCTGCGCAAGGTCGGGAGCAGCAGCAGCTTAGATAAAGGGCCTAGATGACTCGCATCCTTGTACTACTAGGGCATCTGGAGGTTCCACCACACAAGGAATCGTGTCTGGATGTTTGGGGAAGATGAAGCGCCACCTAGAGCGCGATGGAGGTCCCCTCGCACCGCCTATGCGAGGGCATGCTGGCTGGAGGAGTCCCATGGGGATCCTGGCGCGTGGAGGGTGCCACTCCACTGGAGATTTTGTCCGTCGAGGGATGCTTCACTAGGACTGTGTTGGCTAGAACTAGATCTAGGGTTTCTCAAAGAAACCCTAGTTACTTTTGCTGCAGAGATTGCAGATGGGGAAGCGTAACAGAACAGGGCTCCAGGAACTATGAAACCACGATGATCGTTGAACAAAAAATAAGGTTTCAAAAGAAAACCCTAGAATTTGATCAATCCTTGCAGCATATTATCTTCATAGAATGATCTTCAAGAACATAAAAATCGAATCTCGAACAAAATTTAAAAATACAAAATCCTCGAGAATCGAACCCACTCTAATACCATGTTAGAAAATAATACTACATAAGCAAATCAGAGAAAAGAATAAAAACTGTATGGACACCGAGATTTTAACGCGGAACCCTACTCCCTAAGGAGCGGGATGAAACCATGGGAGCGCATCAAAAGTTGTGGATATTTTATTGAATTTCTCACCGGATACAATGGGTGTGGGGGTCTATATATAGCCCTCACTGAGTCTCCACAATTCCAAACTGGTAAATGTAGGACTAAACAATTGGGTGGGGTAAATGGATCCTTGAGGTATCCATCTACAACATAAGATGCGCACAACCAAATACTTCAACAATTAACTTTTGGTATTTGTTTAGATCTTTTTCATTAAATTAAAAGAGGGAAGAAAAGATTGTTTCCAACATTTATTTGCTTACACACACATTATTTTTTTGCAAACAACTTTGTAGAGATATCATTATGTCTACAGAATGTGTTACATGCTTACTTCATGTTACTCGAACCCTTCTCAATGAGAGTTGTGCCCTACAATCGTTATGGGGTGACGCGGTTCTTACTGCATGTTATCTTGTGTAAAAAAAGTTCTCGTCTGTGCTAGGTGAGAAAGTTCATTTCTCCCTTGCTTTTCCCGAGAAGGAATTGTTCTCACTCGCTCGTGTTTTTGGTTCAGTTGCCTTTGTACATCAGTTGTCTCCATGTCTTGACAAGCACTCTCAAAGAGTTGTCAAATGTGTTTTTGTCGGGTACTCCAGGCTACAGAAGAGGTATAGATGCTATGATTCGTTGCGCGAGAAATATTATATCAGTGCCGATGTCACAGTTTTTTAGTTGGTGATGTATTTTTCTCCTACATGTGATAGGTTGACTTAATCTGATTCAGTTGATGAGGTATACATGCCACCTCCTCCTACAAGCCCATCACCACCTCCTGTTGCGCTCGTTGTTCCATCACATCCACCACCTCCTCATGTATCACCACCACCCACTATTCTTACTCCACCCTTGCCGAGATATTATACTCATAGGCCGGCTTTTGCTCATGGTCCTCGCCCGTCATCCAGCACGTCTCATATTTGTTCTGAATACATTGTCTCTGCTGATAGGTCTGGAGATATGGCTGAGCAGGAACCTTTGCAGGAGTCTGGCAAACAGATTGAGGGGATCCCCAATGACCTCGACGTACCTATTGCACGTTGGAAGCAAAAGCATACGTATGCATCATATTCTCTTGCTTCCCATATTTCTTTTGATCGCCTGGCAGGAGATTTCAGAAGATTTATTGTTGGTCTATCTGATGTGGAAATTCCACGGAATTACCAAGAAGCCTTGAGAGATAGCTAGTGGCATCCTTCCATGGAAGAAGAGATGGTCGCGTTATAGTCGCGTAGTACCTAGAGTTTGGTCCCTACTCCCCCAGGAGCGTCTATTGTCAGTTGCAAGTGGGTGTTTACTGTAAAACATCATGCATATGGAAGTCTTCATCGTTACAAGACCAGATTAGTTACACGTGATTTTACTCAGACTTATGGTGTGGATTGTTTCAACACATTCTCACCCGTTGCTCGTCACTCCACACTTTGGGTTCTCCCCTGCAGTAGTTGTGATACATGATTGGTCTTTATTTCAACTTAATGTTAAAATGTGTTTCTATATGGAGATCTTCAGGAAGAAGTTTACATGCATCAGCATCTGGGGTTTGCTGTTGAGGGGGGCTGTCAGCAGGTTTGTAGACTTCATAAGGCAATCTATGGCCTTAAGTAGAGTCCAAGGGCCTGCTTCGAGAAGCTCTCGGATCTGATTGAGAAGTACAGATTTAAGAGATCAAATGCAGATCATTCATTGTTTGCTCAAACGAATTATAGAGGTACAATTGCTATTACGGTCTATTTTGATGATATATTGTTACAGGAGATGATGTGCGTGGGATCAAGAAGGTAAAAGAATTTCTTGATCAACAGCTTGTCACCAAGGATCTTGTCATCCTACGATACTTTATGTCTTGTGATGACTCAAAGAAAATATGTTATTGTTAAGATATTAGTTATCTTTCATGTCTTTTATGAATTATTTATTTCCTTTGTCTTCTTTATGTAATTTGTCCAACATGTTACTCCCCTATATAAGAGAACTCTAGGTCCTCCCTGAATAAAACAATTCATTCTTTTCTCTCCACATGGTATCTAGGCGACGATCCTAGACTACAGTTCTCGTACCCTATCGTGCCATAAACCTCACCCGCCGACCCCCCCTCTCTCCGCGGGGTCTTCGTTGCCGTCCCCTCTTCCTTTCTCTACGGAGCATCCACCGTCGTCCCCTTCCCCTCCGCACGTGTCACTACGCAGCGACCTCAACCATTTGTAGGGCTCCTCCCAACCCTTACACGTGTTGTTGATCCTTGTGGAATCATCCACGAGCTACGGCGAGACCTTTTCCGGCCCACATGGGCATTTTTTCTCCTCTCCGTGATCAAACTGCAGTCTAAGATGGTCTAGATTTTGATCGAAAAATGAGATTTTAGACATATAAATCTCATTTTCCCACCTAAGCACGACTTGAGGAGTAACGGGGATGGTTGTATGAGTCTACATGTACAACCAATCCTTCATATGATCTTGTAGACTTGCCCGATTCGGACTACTTCCCCAGTCGAGTTCCGTTTCGGCCTTCTTTCATCATGTTAGAAAACAAGGGCGGTGTCTTCTCTTCGTCTAGTATCTTCAAGGGCACGACTCCCATCGTGATGATGGATGGGACCAACTGAGTTGTGGTCTATGCATTTTCTAACCCTTATGCAATGCAATAACAAGGAGCACATTATGACAAAGCAAAAGCCGATGGACAAGACTGGAGACAATGCTTCATGGAAGCAAGATGACGCGTATGCGCATATTTGGCTCTCTAGGACCCTCACTACAGAGATAGCCAATGATATTTTGAATCAACCCACCACCAAGGTGATGTAGGATATTCTGGCATCCACTTATGCCCAAGCGAATAACGAGGCCAAGATTCGTCGGCTTTAGTTGACATATACAGGCCAAAGTAGAATGGTAGTCCACTGCACACGTTCTACTCCTCGCTTTGTGGCATGTTCAAGAAGCTTCACAGCATCATGCCGATTACAACCTCCATAGACCATCAGATGGCATACAGAAACTCCACGATGGTTGGAGTTTTCTGGGTTGCACTTGACGCAGAGTATGAGGCAGCACAGGAACAGCTCCTTACTGGGGTGATCATATCTCCCATGGAGGAAGCTTTACAGTCGTCTCAATAGGCTTCTTATTCCACATGTAGTCATCACACAGCCTTCCTCAGCGATTGTTGCTTCTCGTTGAAAAGGAGGTTCTACTCAGTTTAAGAGGGTGTAATCCCCATGGTAAAGGTAGTGGACATCAGTGTGGTCCCTGCACATACCGTCGTCCTTCCGGACACTCTGAGGATGCATGCTATTAGAAGCATGGATACCTTGCATCTGTTCGTGTGGCTGAGCAAGTTGAGCATTCAGATACTACAACTCCTCAGGCAGATCCATGCCTTGATGACATTGTCTCTCGTATATGGGAGATCATAACTCCAGTGATAGCACTACCACTACAGGATCCACAGATACTGCAGCTGCAGCTAGAGCCTCTTCGAGCTCCTCAGGTATCGCATATAATTTACTGCTTGTAGCAGTGCAGATATGACAGAGCGGGTCATGGACTTTGTCACTACATGTATGGAGACAAAGCTCGATTCATGTCTTACAATTCTATACCCCCTGGTAGATGGGTCGTCATTGCAAATGGGGATCACTTACCCATCACAGGACAGGGGGTGTGCTTGATGCCATCTATACGTCTGCAAAATATTTTATATGCTTCTGAGTTTTAGATGAACTTGCTTTCTATTAGTCAAATACAAAGGATATGCATTGTCATTCCATTTTTGACCCATCTTCCCTTATGTTTCAGGACATACTCACGGGCAGGGTGATTGGATGTGCATGTGAGCAACGGGGGCTCATACTGGTCCAACCTTCTCATGTTGGTGCCTCTATTATTCCTACTGAACCGGTCTCACCATATCTGTGGCACATTCGTTTTGGCCACCTTCCTCTATATAAGTTGTGTCATGTCCGCCCACAAATATCCATGTGATCCTCCTAGTGTGAGGCTTGCCAGCTTGGAAAGCTCGCCATTCTTCGTTTCCATCTCGCTATAATCGGAGCAGTTCTCAGTTGTTTGAGCTCCTTCACTTAGATCTATGGGGTCGAAGTCGTGTCCCTGATCAGCATGGACATCATTTTTATCTGATTGTTGTTGATGAGTATTCTAAACTTTCTTGGGTGTTCTTGTTAAAGAATAAGTCTAAGGCTTGATCTGTCATTATCATTTATTAATGAGATAAAGAATATCTTTTCTGCCACTGTCAAGTATCTGCAATCTGATAATGCCTTAGAGTTTTGCACTTTACAGCTATCCAAATTTCTCAGGTCACTTGGCATTGTTCACCAGACCTCGAGTGCCTATGCATCTCAACAGAACGGTGTTACCGAGAGCAAACATCGTCATTTACTCAACGCGAGCAGAACCATTCTGATTCAGAGTCATGCTCCTCACTCTTATTAAGGTGATGCGGTTCTCATTGCCTGCTACTTAGTGAACCGTATGGCATCCTCTGTTATGGGAGAAAAGGTTCCTTTCTCGATTGTGTTTCCCGAGAAGGATCTATTCTCCCTTATACCACGTATGTTTGGATCTGTGACCTTTGTTCATAACCTTTCGCCTGATCTTGACAAGCTATCCACCATAACTATCAAGTGTATCTTTGTTAGCTACTATCGCACCCAGAAAGGGTACTCGTTGCTTTGATCCGCTTCTATGGAAATACTTTATCAGTACTGATGTTACATTCTTTGAGTGTGTTATGTATTTCTCTCCTACAGTTGACAGATTGGCCACATTTGACTCCGATAAGGAGGTCTACATGCCTCCACCTCATACAGCTCTACCACCGCCAACACCTCCCTCACCACCACCTTCGGTACCTACACCTGCTCATGTGGTTGCCCTGGACCACCACCCACCTTGACTCAGCTTATGCCACGTGTGTTTACTCGTAGGTCTCTCTCTTCTCCCCTTACTAGATGGCCTTCCCCATCATCCAACGCGCCTTAGGTATGTAATGAGCGCATTGTTTCTACTGATGGCAATATTAGGTTGTCTATGCAACAGGATTCCTTACTGAATGAACAGGTACCCTCTCAAGAGGGAAACTTACAGATTCATGAGATGGTAGATGATCTCGATGTGCCTATTGCTCTGCAAAAGAAGAGACGTACTTGTGCTTTATATCATCTTGCAGCCCGAGTTTCTTTGAGCAGACTTTCAGAGGATTTCAGGATATTTGTTGTGGCACTATCAGCCATGAACATAGCACGAACATATCAGGAAGCCATTCAGGACAGTCAGTGGCGCCTTACCTAGAGGAGGAGATTGCCCTGCTACAGTCACATGACACTTGGAGCCTTGTTTCAGCTCCAATTGACGCATCCGTTGTTGGAGGCAAGTGTGTCTTCATGACTAAACATTGAGCAGATTGTTGGAGTATTTGTGTATGCGTCATGTAGATGGGAAAATGGATCACTCCAAGATCAATTTACCCCATCCAATTGTTTAGTCCCACATCTACCAGTTATGAGATGTGGAGACTCGGTGAGGGCTATATAAGAAGCCGTTCACCCTCTGTATTCAGTGAGAAAGTGGAATGCAACATATGACCCTCTGAGACCTTCTCCTATGGTTTCATCACACTCCTTAGGGAGTAGGGTTCCACGTAAAATCTCGCATTATTAATTGTTCTTTATTCTTTATTTCTGATACGCTTCTGCATTCAAGTTTTCTAACATGGTATTAGAGCCAGTCGATTCTCGGGGATTATTTTATATTTTTGTTCGAGATTCGATTTGTTGGTTCTATGTTCTTGAAGATTTCTTATTTGAAGATGGATATCCCGTGTTGTTCAAGTTCAATATCTAGGGTCATTCAAAACCCTAAACATGTTCGTTTAGAATTTTCTTAGATTCAGTTCGAGTTCCAGTTCTCCAAGCGCGTTCCAAGCATCTCTGATCGAAGACTCTCCAAGCATCTCTGAAGATCAGAGGCGGCACTCAATCCCTCGTGCAGAACTAGCAAGGTCTAGTCGTTCAAGGGTTTCTCTCTGAAGCCTTAATCCTTCCAAGCAACTTCCAGAGCATCGGACCACCAAGACAGAGATCGCATCACCTCCCAGCAGACAACAGGTGGCGATGATGGTCGTGGGGGGGGGGGGCAATCTTCTCGTATACAACCCCAGTACAAAGAAGATCATCGCCTCCAGGCGATTCCTCCACAACAGCGCAGCATACCTCTAAGCGGAGGTCTCCCGTTCGCACCTCCTCGTCGCCCTCTTCTCAGTTCCAGGTGGCGATGCACAAGTGGCACCACCCACAGTAGAGCTCCAAGCCGCTGCTCCCCCTTCCAATCTTGAAGGCTTCAGGCGGAGCTCTTCTCCTTCAGGCGATAGCCCCTTGGCGGCGAAACTCCTAAGAGGAGCCCCAATCAGCAACGACGGCTACTCCAGCCGCATTGAGCGGTACCCACGAGGAGATCCAAGTTCCCCTCCAGGTCCTCACATGCATGCTCCAGGCAGAAGCCTCTTGCAAGAGTGTTCGACCCTCCTTCGACGATGGCTTCAGGCACCGTCCCTCCGATTCCATCATCCCAGGCAGAGCTCCAGTGGCCCCCTCCCCAACGATGGCGGTGCGGTAGCTATAGATGAGCAGCGGCCCCCATCGGGGGAGACGAATGTTTGAGAAAGGGTCCCAAGTGGGAACCCTAAATAAGCCCCAAGGGGGCAGAGAAATTTTTTTGAGAGGATGAATTTAAAAATTTTGGGAAGGGGAGATTTCAGCCTCTAGTTAAAAAATTGCAGGCTACTGCAGTTTAGGCTCAAGTTGGGCCATGTTCTTTAAAAAAATTGTTTTGAAAAAAAAGGTGCGTACAAAAGAAAAAACATACACAAACAAAAAAATGCGAGAAGAAAGACAAAAAAATGACGAACAGTTTAGTTTAAAAAAAGGAAGCGACGGCTATTTAAAAAAATTGGTATAGCCGAAAAAAAGAGAAGAAAATCCGAGAGAAAAAATTGAGATCGGGTTATGTGATGTTTTGTTTCCTCATCTTCTTGTCTTCTTCCAACTTTGTCGATGTCATTGTTTTTCCGACAAGTATGAGAGAAAGGGGGAGTATTATGTAGAGTTACAGATCGGATTCAGATTCTCCAGACCAGCCAGATTTTTCAGATTCTACAGTTCAGTTTCAAACTCTGTAGATTGGTTCAGAGTCCAAGTTCAATGCATGCCATATTTGAGTGACCCATTTCTTCAAGTTCTCCAGAGAGAGACTCCTTTTTAGACGCATGCATGTGTAATCTTTTGCGTGGTCCCCATCTTTTGTTTTTGGTCTCAGAGTTTTCATGTTGTTTCATAGGGACTCCAGAGAAGAGATCCCATTCTCTGAGCCAGTATGGGAGAGAACCGGTTATCCGACGAGGAGATTTTTTTTAGACTCCATTCTCCAACGACCGTGGACTCCGACGAGGGTGTCTCCACGGCTATTTCAGTTCGTCCCTTTCAGAGATGGAGCGGTTGTCCACATGATGTAGTGGGCTAGAGTTCTCCAGGTAGAGACTCATTTCAGTAGCAGTGACTCTGACAGGACACTACAGAGCACATGCTCTCCGAACGAGGAGATTCAGTTTGACTCACACTCCAGCCTGTTTGTTCCTCCTCACATGCACAGCATAAGAAACAACATCCTCGACAGCAGCCGATAGTTGTGTTTGCGTTGAGTTGATATTGCCTGTAGTGTCCTGTACCGTGAGTTTGAGATTTCTTTCTGTTTGTCCAAACTGAGCATTGCATGCTCCATCTTGAGGAGTGTTGGAGTATTTGTATATGCATCATGTAAATGGGTAAATGGATCACTCCAGTATCCATTTACCACACCCAGTTGTATAGTCCCACATCTACCAGTTGTGAGATGTGGAGACTCGGTGAGGGCTATATAAAAAGCCCCCCAACCTCTGTATTCAGAGAGAAAGTGCAATGCAACATATAGCCAGCCTTCTCCCGTGGTTTCATCATGCTCTTTATCGAGTAGGATTCCACGTAAAAGTGTTCTTCATTGTTCTTTATCCTTTATTTCTGATACGCTTCCACATTCAAAATTTCTAACACAGATGGAAGTCGCTACAAGGCGAGAATTGTGACACACGAGTTCACTTAGACATATCGATTGGACTACCAGGATACATTCTCTCCAATGGCCAGGTATTCTACTCTACGTATACTTCTATCTGTTGCGGTGCGGTGACACGGCATTGACTCATCTATCAACTTGATGTGAAGAATGCTTTTCTCTATGGTGGCCTACATGAGGAGGTTTACATGCAGCAGCCTCCTGGAGTATGGGGTTCAGAAGGTTTGCAGGCTTCACAAGGCGGTCTATTATGACCTTAAGCAAAATCTAAGAGCATGGTTCCAGAAGCTCTCAGACTTAATAGAGCAACATGGGTTTGTGAGATCGATTGCAGATCATTCACTGTTTGTTCAGAGGAGTCAAAGTCGTACAATTGTCATATTTGTGTATGTTAATGATATCACTGTTACAGGAGATGACGAGCAAGGCATCTAGACTGCTAAGTATTTACTAGATCAACAGTTTGCGACCAAAGGCCTTGGTAGTTTACGCTACTTCCTTGGACTAGAGTTTGCCAAGAACCAACGAGGTCTTGTGATGACCTAGAGGAATTATGTTACAGATATTCTCTCTGAAGCAGGCATGGTAGATTGTAGGCATGCCACTACTCCTATGGACCCGAGCATGAAGCACCATGATGATGACATTGAGGAGGTAGATAAGAGGAGGTAGATGGAGCTCGTTGGGAAGCTTCTTTATGTGACTATCACCAGGCCAGATATATCCTTTGCAGTGAAAGTGAGTCGATTTATGGAGCAACCTAGACAGGCACATATGAATGCAGTCCATATGAGAAGGCCTCACACGACACTAATCTTCTATTTAGTAGAGGTACACCCCTTGTAGTTACAACATGTGCAGATGAAAATTATACAGGCTTTCCCAAGGACAGTAAATCTACTTCTAGCATCGCAATGCTCATAGGAGGTTCCTTGGTGTCATGAAAGAGAAAGAAGCAGACTGTGATTGACAAATCTAGTGCAGAATCGAAATACAAGGCCATGATGCAAGCTAGTTAGAGATGATGTGGGTCAGATCTGTTCTTACTGACCTGACTGTTAAGGTACCTCTTCCCATGCACCTCCAATGTGACAACCATGTTGCTCTCTTCATTGCAAACAACCCAGCCTTCCATGAGAGGACCAATCGCATCAAGGTGGATTGTCACTACACTCGTGACATGATATAGAAGGGTCTCAACTCCACTACTCATGTCATATCTGGAGACCTGACAACAAATGTACTTACCAAGGCCTTAGCCAGAGGTCCTTACCAGAGATGCTGCTCCAAGCTGAACCTGATAGATATCTACATTCCAGGTTGAGGGAGAGTGTTAAGATATTAGTTATCTTTCATGTCTTTTATGTATTATTTATTTCCTTTGTCTTCTTTATGTAATTTGTCCAACGGGTTACTCTCCTATATAAGAGAACCCTAGGGCCTTCATGAATAAAACAATTCATTCTTCTCTCTCTACAGTTACAGATATGCAAGTTGAGACAGGCATGATTGGGTGCCGGCCTGCCACTACTCAAATATATCCAAGCATGAGGCTACATGATGATGATACATACGGGGTGGACATGAGAAGATACAAAGAATTTGTGGGAAAGCTACTTTATGTTACCATCACTATGCCAGGCATCTCCTTTGTTGTCCGTCAGGTCAGTCAGTTTATCGACCAACCTAGACATGTACATATGGATGCAGTCCATATGATCTTGAGGTACTTGAAGTCAACCCCATGTGTGGGATTATTGTTTAGGAAAGAAACATCTCCCATTATTACAGCTTGCGCAGATGCAGATTACGTAGGTTGTCTTAAAGATAGGAAGTCTACCTAAGGCTTTGATGTATCTGTTGGCGGCTTTTTAATGTCCTGGAAGAGCAAGAATCAGACTGTGGTGGTCAAGTTTAGTGATGAATCTGAATATAGAGCTATGACACAAGGGAGTACATAAATGATGTAAGTCCGAGCTGTTTTAGATGACTTATATATTGATGTGTCACTTCCTATGCAATTACAGTGTGATAATCAGGTAGCCTTATTCATTATAAATAACCATATTTTTCATGAGAGAATTAAACATATTGAAGTAGATTGTCACTATACACAGGACATGATTCAGAAATGCCTTATTTCTACTTCCCATGTGAATTCAGGGGAACAAACTGCAGACATTTTCACTAAAGCCTTACTCAAAGGACCCTTTCAGAAGTGCACATCCAAGCTAAGCATGATTGGCAACTATGCTCCATCTTGAGGGGAATGTAGAGATATTATTATGGCTATCTATTGTTTTCATACTTTATATGTGTTTCTTCTGTCTCATGTAATTTGCCCATGGGCCTCTCCTTTATATAACAGAGCCATAGGGTACTTTGGAATATAGATTTTGATCTTTTTCCCAACAACCTCAAATATTTTTGTGGAGAAAAAGAAGAGAATGAATTGCTTGTCATATTCAATAGGTATAGGGTTTCTTATATACATGAAACTCTAGAGAGCTAAAAGATGAGAATTGCATAATGGTCCGTGAAGGGGTTAGAAGACGCAACTAATAAATAGAAGGAAAGCTCAAACTCTCTCTCTCTCTCTCTTTGTCAAATTAAAGCATATCTATCAGTCATGCCCAGTGTTCAGAAAGGCGGCCCAGATGCGTAGTCGGGCACTGGATCGAACCGCATATCTAGTATTCGGTCCATATGCGGTTTGGGCGAGTACGCGGTCGAGTAAACCGCATATGTGGCCGCATACTCGACAGCCGTTTGTATAGATCCCTTTCATACATGCTTCATCTTTTAGTTGCTGGAACTGGTTGCTACTGCTACTTCAGTAAAAAAATAAATGTTACTAATTGTTTATTAGAAAAGATTTTTATGTTATTTGTAAAAAAAATCATTGTTTTATTTAAAATAAATATTACTAATTGTTTATTAGAAAAGATTTTTATGTTGTTTGTAAAAAATAAATTTTCATTTTTTATTTAAATAGAAGATTTTTATTTAATTTTTATGAATGTCGTTTCATGCATTTGTTTAGTTTATATTCAATATACTTTTATTTTAGAATCAGATACATCTTCTTTTGTGAAAAATATATCTGAGTCGTTTGTTTTCTTCAGTCAACATTTTCTCAATTGTTAAGAAATTTTGTAATAGAAAATTACGTTAAATCCCCCTTAGCTAGTTGTCATCTCGTTAATGTTAGATAAAAGGGAGTCCGATTATTTAATCATTTGAAATATATTGATTCACAATCCAATTTCATTTAGTTAATTCCTATAGAAATATAACAAATGTTTCTATGATTTATTATTGTTATATCTCAAATATTTTTTTCCTTGTATTTTCATTCCTATAGTAAGTATGCCAACAAATTTCACTTTTATTTTTATTATGATTCACTCTTTTATCTAAAATGGTCATTTTTTAAAAAGCTTTCTCTGAAATCATGTCGTACTAAAAAGTATATGCATATATTTCATCTATTGTTATTTTTTCGAAACATAAATCTGTAATCTTTGAATTCAATTTATTTTTTAAATTAAAATAATACAAACCGCATAATCCGCATATACTTCCGTATATACTCCCGCATATCCGCTTACTCGCTTCAGACCGCCTGACCGAACGAATACCGCATACCAACTTTCTGAACCTTGATCATGCCCAACTTGGAAGTGAGCCAAGAGATGTGTCTCTTTGGAAGTGCCTTCATGAATATATCTGCAAGTTGAAAATCAATCGAAATGTGTGTAGTGTTGCTGATCTTTCCTCCTCGAAATGCAATTCGGATAAAATGGCAGCCAAACTCAATACGCTTGGTTTGCTTGTGAAAGACTCGATCGATGGATATATGGCAGATTTGTTGTTGCAATACAACAGAACATGAATAGCAGTATGGACTCTGATTTCTTCCAGGAAGGAGACTAGCCATATGGTCTCATACGTGGCTCGGGCTATTGCCCTCTATTTAGCTTCTGCACTTGACCTAGATATAACAGTCTGCTTTTTATGTGCCAACTAACTAGATTCCCTCTAATGAACATCACATAACTAATGGTAGACCGTCTATTTTCAAGAGCTGACACAATATGCATCTGAATAAGTAGTGACGTCAATGTGGCAGTTGGCCCTGCAGAAGACCCCTTCACATATAGAAGTATCAGGAGAACATCATGTCAATAACTGTAACACGGTGTCTCCATGTGTTGGATTGTTTAACTGACAGCATATGATATATCAAGCCTAGTGACAATAAGGTAGAGTAATTTACTCGTTAGGCTTCTATATCAAGTAGGATCCTCAAACTCAGGATCAATAAATGTAGTATGCTTTCATACCTCTACTGGTAATGCTCGTTAATTTGCATCCAAGTAAACTTGCCTCTGTAAGAATGTCTAGAAAATACATCCGCTATGATAAGTGTAGCCCGTTTGTAGTACATATCATCTTAATACCCAAAAAGTATCAGATCTGATGATTCTGACCAAGATCCTCAATAACAAACACCTTCTAGAGGAAGGCCTTGATCTCAACCATACATGCTTTGTCATCACCAGTTACCACCATATCATCAACATAGACAGCTAATACCATAATGCCAGTAGATCATCGTCTGGCAAAAACAGAGTAGTCAGATGCCATCCTGTGAAATCTAAGGGAGGCAACCTCAAAAGTGAGCATGTCAAACCAAGCTCGTGAACTTTGCTTCAGGCCATAAATGGCCTTACAGAGTCAGCATACATACTCCCCCTCGACGTAATAACCGGATGCGTCATGTAGGCTTCTTCCTCAAGGTCGCCATATCGAAAGGTATTTTTCATATTAAGTTGAAATATCGATCATTGCTTGTGCTTGTTGACAGCGATAGACGAACAAAGCCAAATATGACCACAGATGAGAATGTCTCAAAGTAATCCGCTCCATACGTCCAAATGAAGCCATTTGCCACAAGTCTCGCCTTCAATATGTCAATCATACCATCTGGAGGCTTCTTAGAAGTGAAGACTCATCTGCAGGCACTTGGCTTCACGCCAAGCAGATAAGGTACAAGATCCCAAGTCCCTCTGGAGGTAAGAGCATCCATCTCCTCGTCCATGGTCCTTCTCCAACCATGATCCTACAATGCACTACGATGACTACGAGGAATAATGCCTTCCATCAGAAGTAAAAATGAGATAGAATATATAGTATATTACCTTTTTGTCTAGCATAGCACTATAAAGAGATTTGGTGGCAAATCCGGACTAACAGTGCTGAGATACTTGAAGAAGGTATATCCTCTTGCGAAATATGTAAAGGAATAACATCAGAGTGGCACTTGTTTTTTATAGGATAGGTGAAGGTGGTAACTCCAATGGTGTATCACTAACAGACTGTGTGAACTAGTTGGTATGTTAAAAAAATAAGACATCGGCTAAAATGGAATAACAGTAACCAGCCAGATCATAGCACATGTACCCATTTTGGGTGCGAGAGTACCCACGAAATACATACTTGATAGCTCGTGGAAACAATTTATTTGCAGTGTGAAAGTTATGAACAAATATAGTACAACCAAATACACGAAGGAGCAAAGGAAATGGTGTCTCATTGGGATAAATGCGGGAGAAAGGATTGACCCCTTTAAATACAGATGATGGTACCCAGTTCATAAGATGAGTGGCAGTAAAGATGACATCCCCCAGTTGGTCTTAGGAACCTTCATCTGAGTGAGTAATGAGCGTGCAATATCAAGAAGGTTACGAAGTTTCCTTTTTGATATCCAATTCTACTGTGAGGTATATGGATAAGAGGTCTGATGAGTAGTCCCCTAAGCGACAAAGAATGTCACCAAATCATGCTAAGTAAATTCAATAGCAGTATCCGTCTGTGTAATTTGGATACAAGTAGAGAAGGAAGTTTTAATGAACTGGAAAAAAGATTTAACAATCTTATTAATCTATGATTGTTCCTTTCTTAAGTAGACAAAGAGGATCTATTATAATCGTTAACAAAAATAACAAAATATCTATGACCACCCACAATGCGGACCGATAGGGTCCTTAAAAATCACAATGAACAAGTAGGGTAAAGGTCCACGTGGCTCGGAGGAAACAAAGTTCGGTGATGCTTTCTAAACTGACACACCTAGCACTCAAAAAGCTGTAGTGATGAGAGTTCGGGGAATATCATGGAGAGAGCCTTGGCAAAAGGGTACTCAGGTCGAAATTATTATAGGAACGGATAAAAGGAGATGGAAGCAGCACCAAAAAAAGAAGAATCTGTAGGGATATCAAGGTAGTAAAGTCCATTCTTCTCATGCCCCCAGCAAAAGTTTGCATCGTCCGGATGTCCTGAAAATAACAATAGAGCTCATAAAAAATCGCATGACAATTCAACTCATTACACAATATATGAACAAAAAGCAAGCTCCAAGGAAAGTTAGGGGCACACTTAACTCTAATAAGACGGAGTTTATAAGAGAACCCCATGATCCCGACAGTGGTAATAGGGAATGAGCACCATTAGCGACTCGACCAACTTCAGTAGAAGAAGGTTAGGAGGAGGTCAGCAATCTACCTTCTCCAGTCACGTGAGTAGAAGCGTCGTAATCAATAATGCAAGCAGGTGTTGTGGAAGTGACTTGAAGTAATAGCCAAATGTGCAGTAGAAACATTATCACTGGAAGAGGCACTGGTCATCCATGTCATGATGTGATAATTATCTATGAACCAAGACTCATAGTCAAGCTTGTAAAAGTCGGCTGACTAGGCCGACTAATCGGAGGGGGAGGGAAGGTGTAGCCTACTCGACTAGGCCTAGTCAGCCATTAGCCAAACAACTTGACTAATAGACCGACTTCTACATCGAGCCTTTTTATTTTTTAGTTTTTTGCTTTTTTTTTAAAAGCAAACTTATAGTAGGGATCTAACGATTGATGGCTCGGTGGGATTCTGGGCGTCAGTAAGGAAGGTGGGAACCAACTCCTTGAACGACATCACTAAGACTTTTGCGGCGCTCTAGGCAATTTGGTTAGCAAGAAATGATCTCATGTTAGGTTTTATTAAGAAAATGTAGTGTCTCATTGTAAGGCTCTAACGAGCTTTTGGGAGTCCGGGTAATGTAGTTTGTGCTTTCCCTTTTATTTAATAAAATGTTCTCGCGGTAACTCCTATCACGAGAGTTCACCCTCTTTTCTACAAAAAAAACTTATATTAATATGCTTAAAGTTATATTTAAAGTCAATTACTTCTTTTGTTTGATTATGATAGTATAGAAAATGTACAAATCTATGTTAATATATAAGAATGTGTATAAAAAATTATTTATATATTAAAATAACTAAAACATTCAAAGCCAACTAATAGCCGACTAAATCTGATTAATCGCTTGACTACTGATTAATCCTTAGTCAGTGACCCTGTCGATCGAGTACCGACTACCGCTTTCTGCAACCTTGCTCATAGTCCATGTCGGTTTCCTTCAGAGATCCTTCATAAGGATGAAGATCTACCTCTGGCCACCAACAAACACCTTGAATGCATGAGACAACAAGACATAGTTGTATCTTTGAGTTTGATGGTGGTCTCTTGTACCATTACAGAAGATGTAGTATACAATAGCTTGGTCTCGTTAGGGTTGGAAGCCATGGCGGTCAGAGAGCAAGGAGAGATAGACAACTCCGTAGAGATCAAGGAGGGGTAGATAATTCTGATAGAAATCAAGGAGGGCTAAACACCTCTGGTAGACACCTTAGCATGAGGGAAAGATCTATCCCTCATACAACATTGAGTGGAGGAGTAGACATCTCCACAAGGATGCTTTATGTGGCCTGATATGGCATGGTGGAACCCTTAGGGGCAACGACGGTGGCTGGGAGGATTGTTCAACCCTCATGTGGTCAGACATGGCCTTGCTGGTGCCATTAGGAACCCTGGCGACGGTATCTGAGAGGGTTGATGTGCCCTAGAAATGTCGTAAGTGGGGCCCAAGAGGGTTGCTGCATCTAAGTGATGGTGGAGGCGACGCTTGAGAGGGTTGTTGCGCCTCGGATGGTGGTAGCACCAGCGCCCGAGAGGGTTTGGCGGGTGGCCTTGCGCATGGATGGGTAACGCCTGGAAGAGCCGGGAAGATGGTGGCACTGGCCGGGTAGAGGTGCTAGCAGCGACAGTAGGTATGTAGGTACGACCCCAGTCTAGGATCGTTACTCTGATACCATGTAGAGAAAAAGAAGAGGATGAATTGCTTGTCTTATTCAATAGGTCGAAGGTTTCTTATATAGCATGAAACCCTGGGGAGCTAAAAGATGAGAATTACATAAAGACCTCGAGGGGTTACAGAACTCAATTAATGAATAGAAGAAAAGCTCAATAACAAAAACAACTCTACCAATTTTGTCTTTTTGAAAGACTAACAATGTTGTCATTATCAAAAAGGGGAGATTGTTAGTTTATGCATGAACAAGCATATTTTGATGATAACAAAACTTATGCAGATAAACAAAATTTGTGCAGTTAGCTTGAAACTAGGTCAAAAGCAAGAAAGCTACTAGACCAAGAAGAAGCTCAAGCTGAGGAGCTCAAGCTTAAGTGAAAAAGAAGCTAAGAAGCTCAAAGGAGTTCAATGCTAAGGAGCTCCAGCTTAAGGAAGTATATGAAGATCAAGAAGAAGACGAAGTCTTTTCTTATATTGAGTCATGCATTCTGTAATTGTCTTAAATTGTAAAAGACTTCAAGCATCATGCATATTGCACATTAGACTTTGACCTTCGACCTTGACTTTGACTTTCAAGTCAAAATTGTCAAGTTGATCGATCAACCACTTAGACATGATTGGTCAACCTTGATCGATCATACTTCTTGACTGATCGATCATCACTTCTTTCTTATTGATTATTGTTCAAATTCCAACTATCAATCAACGGTCACCAAAAGATCAATCATCCTATTTATCTGATCGATCATAATTTGAATTATAATCCATCAACTCTCTTTACCTGATCAATCATCCTTTGTACCTGATCGATCATATTCCATTTCGAGAATATTTTTGAAGGCGATTTCATTCCCAACTTGTTCACAATGATTATTTTTTCAAATCCAATGGCTACGGGGACTCAATACCTATAAATAAAACCCCATATCTCATTCTACAATATAAAACAAGAGCAACAAGTTCTCTTCTATCTTCTTTCCTTTAAATACTTTGAGAGAAAGATCCAAAAGATATTTTCTGCTCCGTTCTTCTCGCCTACAGCTCTGGTGCTCCGTGATCAATTCTTACGAGCACACTCCTCGTGATGTAAGATCATTTTAGTTTTTGCTTCATATCCATCGTTGCATATTTACTTTGATATTGAGGTTTTAGGTTTCAATTCTATATATGATTGAGTTGACCGTGTAATCAGCTCAAGTTGCAATATGCTTGGGTTGTCCGTGTAAGCAACTCCATCTAGGGGAAGACCCGTATGGGTTAGGTTGAAAGCACTAGTAGGGAGACTCGAGCCATGGTTTTTACACAAGAGGATTTTCATGTTAAATACATGTACACTTGTGATTGATTGCTAATTTTGTTATTGAAAATACTCCGCAACGATGTTCTTTTTTTAGATAATTGTGTTTGCAGTAATCCATGTCATACAGTTGATCCACCCATACCCCATCAGTCAGTCAGTGTCCGAGAATCAACAACTATAACGGGCATTATTGACACATTTCTGAAGATTGAAGTGAGTCAGAGGCATATCTTGAGAAATCTGGAACCTAAGGAGGTAAACAAATACACTACCAAGGTGAGTGGAATACGGGATACATTGATATCCTCATTGATTACGGCAAACTGTCAAAAACACTCATCAAAGGAGAATCTGGACAGCTGCCACATCCCTGGTAATCGGGAGAATATCAACCATCATTTCACAGGTTCATCCAGATAGCACCACTACTAGTAACAGGGTCATTTGAATATGAAAGCATGTTATCCGGTGCAACAGAAGTCTACCAGGATATGATATAATAGCAAAGGTTGTAGGATTTTGAGTCTGACTATGCTTCCAGGACACATATTCTTACCTTAGATAAGTTGTCAGTCTATCATTACAAACTTTAGAACACTCCAAGATCAAGCATGACGGTATCCTACAAATTCTGTTGACTAGGCTCAGCCACATACGCTCATGGTCATGGTAAAGATGCAGCTCTATTAAAGGGCATCTCTGCTTCGTACAGACCACAGTTAAATTGAGCATCTTGATCCAGCTGGGAAGAACATAATTGAGTAATAAATAGATGATCAGAAAATGAGCAGACATCTAGTTTAACTGTAGGGAAAAAAGGAATTGGGATGAGTTAAGAAAGATCATATGATAACGACAAAGGGCAATGGAGAGGCAAGCTCTCAAGTTTGGGTTTCCATGTTCAACGGAACCATTTCCATTTTATTCATCTTCTTAAAATGATGCCCTCATACAAAAAAGCTATAACAATCGCATAAACTTAGCAAAATGACAAACTTCTAATTGAATGGTAAATCAAGAGTACACTAAAAAGAGTCCATAACTAGCATAAACATTTTTTTGGCAAACAAAGGGTGAAATCCCGAGGTGGGATTCACCGCAATTCATTGATAGAGGGTCCAGATTACATTACATGGAAGTTCAGAAATGAAACAGAGCATTACAATGAGCTTTTACGTTTTCAGGATAAAACCTCTGCCTCTTAAAGATAAAGGCATTCCTCCCACCCCAGATGGCCCACAAAGCTGCAAAAGGCAAAACGCAGACGTCCGACGAGTTCTCCCCGAGAGCTCTCATGGAAGCCCAGAACTCATCAAGACCCACGGTTGAGATTTGAGAGGGCCCAATCTTTGCCCAAATCTGTGCCGACGGTGTGCAACCGAAGAAGAGATGATCCGCATTTTCGACTTGATCCATACATCTGTCGCAGGACGTGTCTGTGAGACCAAACAATCTTCCTCTTCTAGCTTAGTCACACAGCCTGCCCCTCCTCAGACACCAAAGAAAATCCTTGACCCTGCAAGGGATCTTAGCGGCCCAACTGATCTTCATGTCTCTGCATAAGTCTCTATCTCGGTTGACCTCTTCCCCTCTAAACTCCCCATATGCCCTCTTCGTCGAGAATTTCCCACCAGCGCTCCATTCAAAGTGGTCTCTGCCTTGCGAGATGCAATCTGTCGAAAGCAATTCCAACTGCAATCTAGAAAGCTCATCCATCCTCTGTTGGGATAAATCCACAAGGAACTCTGGCATCCAGTTGCCCGTGCCACCCGCCTGAGCCACCGAACAATCCTGCGCCGATGCAAGGGAAAAAAGTCTTGGGAACCTGTAAGCAAGAGGCCCCTCTCCAATCCAGTTATCACGCCAAAAATGAAACAGCTCATCATCGCTCACCACCAGTTTAAGATTCGGCTCCAAGTATGGTAGAACCGAACGCACTCCTGCCCATAAAGATGACTCAAAGCGGACCCTTCCGAATTCAAGAGCGCCTTTAACCTTGTAAATTTCCCTCAGGAGTCTTGCCGTTGGCCTCGACGAGGTCCCCAGATATAGAGCACCCATATCGCCAGCAATGCCTTATTCATACACTATAAGTCGCGAACACCTAAAGCACCTTCACCCTTAGAGCGTGTCACATCCTCCCAAGTTACCAGGTTGAGTCCAGGTCCTTGTTGCTTTCCATCGGACCAGAAAAATCTCCGCATCATGGATTCAATTTTCTTCCTCACTCTATAGGGCATAAGGCGGGTGGAGATGAAGAAAATGGGGATTGTCGAAAGGACATGCTTTAAGAGGATCAGCATACCCCCTTTAGACGATGTCAAAGCCTTCCAGCCTCTGCTCGAATCTGCTGATAACCAAGTCCCAGTCGAACTTCCTTAGCTTTCTTGCAACAAGCGGAAGACCAAGGTACATAATGGGTAGCTCTCCAATAGGGTAGCCCAACAATTCCGTTGCCCTGCTATATTCATTCTTTGTCAACCCAAAAGGAATCACCACAGACTTCTGTTTGTTAATTTTTAGCCCAGAGAGCTCCCCAAAGATCTCCATTAGTTGTGTCGTTCTTCTGAGCGAGTCCTCATAATGATTCGTGAAGATGATTGTATCATTTGCGTACGGAAGAAGAGGAATGGAAATAGTTCCCAAACGGAATCCTTCACACCAACAACCTTGAACTGCACATATGAACATAGCCGCAAAAGCATCCGCCACCAGAACAAATAGCAATGGAGCTAGCGGGCATCCCTGCCTAACACCCCTCTGTGGCTGGAAAAAACCCCCCAAACGATTTTCCATTGACTAGAACAGAGTAAGAGCGCATCTCTTCATCCAAGAAATCCATAGATCATGAAACCCGCGTCGTCGTAGAGATGTCCAAATGAAGTTCCAACTTACACAATCATATGCCTTCGCGAAGTCAATCTTCTACAGGTCTCCTTTCGCCTTAACCTGCGACCAACGGAGACAAATCTCCGAGGCCATCACCAAGCCATCTGCCATATTTCTGCCCGGCACAAAAGCAGATTGTCCATGCAGGATAATAGAGTCATGCACCAACTTGAGCCTGTTTGCCAGAACCTTTGCAACAATGAGATAACACGCGTTGGAGAGTGCAATCGGACGGAAATCCCCAACCTCCAAGGGGTGTTCCTTCTTAGGAATCAGAAAAAGAAGAGCTTTGTTGATCTTCTCAAAGCCACAGTTGCCCTGCCTGAACTCATTAAGTAGCTCCATAAATTCAGCCTTCAACAGCTCTCAGAATTCCCGGTAGAAGAACACCGGGAAACCACCAGGCCCTGGACCACCATCTGCGTTCAAATCCCAGACTGCGCACTTCACCACCCCTTCCTCGAAGGGCACTTGAAGACCCTTCAACTGCTCGCTCGACAGGACCTCTGGTCCCCTTCCTAACCAACCCCAGCACCCATTATGCTGCCTTCTGGAGACCGAGACAAAATGACCTTTAAGCGTCGCCCCCACCTGCTCATCTCTCGACACATGTTCTCCTCTCACTTCCAGCTCGTTTATGAAGTTGTGTCTCCTTCTCCCAGAAGCCATAGCATGAAAGAACCTCATGTTGCCGTCTCCCTCCCTCAACCATTGTTGCCTTGACCTCTGCCTCCACCCGACCTCCTCCTTTCTATCTTCAAGAAGCAACATCTCCAGGAACTGCGCTCTCTCCCCCATCTCTTCCTCATCCAAACCTCTCTGATCGTCTAGCGCATCTAGGCGCATCACCCCTTCCTGCGCCACATTTCTCTGGATCTTCCTTTTTCCCTTGAGCTCTCTCCCGTAAGCCATCAGGAAAGTCTTGAGCAGAGCTAACTTCATCGAGAATCTCCCCACCGCCGATCCCTCAGGTTGCCAACACTGGCACTTCTCAACAATCAATTCTCTAAACCCCTCTTCCATCAGCCAACCTCGCTTGAACATCAAGAAAAAGGAATGACGTGTCTACTCCCCTGAATCCCACAGAATGGGAGTGTGATCGGAGCGCGACCTCGGCAAAGCACGTGCACTAGACAGCGGGAAGAGCCCGGCACCTTCCATCGACAAAAAGAATATGTCCAACCTCGACCTCGATCTCCTATTGCACCACGTGTACTCGCAACCGGAAGCATCTAGCACAGTAAGGCCTAGCGTGTACACCAAGCTCGTGAGCTCCTCAGATCTAGCATCCCTCCCACCAGGCTGCGACGGTCTATCCCCCGGGAACAGTGTTATGTTAAGGTCGCCTCCAATCAACCAGGCTCCTTCACCTCTACCTGCTTCCACATGCAAAATATCAGAAGCCAAGCAGTCCCCCTCTCCCCCAGTGGGACCATAAACGTTGGTGACCATGAGTAAAATGCCATCCGAGATACGCTTAAGGCTGACGGAGATGGAATATTGTGTTTTCCATTCCCCAACCATCTCAAAAATTGTCCCCATTCATGCAGTTAGAAGATCACCAGCCGCCCTTTGCGCCTCCAATTCCGTATATTCAAACAAACTTCCGCATCCCAAGTCATGCCACAGTGCCCCCCCTTCTTCGAACTTTCGTTTCTAGGAGGAAAACATCTGCTCTAGCTTCTGGAATAGTGTTCTTTACCCCTAGACTCTTATCAGGGCGTCCTATCCATCTCACATTCCAGGAGACTACCTTCATGAGGAACCGACATAAATCTTCTTTGCGGGCAGTACCACCTCTAGGCTCACAGCAAAGTCCCTATCCAACAAGCTGAAGTAGCTGGGACAACCTCTGATATTGTCTGCATCCACCTGCACGCATTTTGCCTCCTGACTGGAGAGCGCCAGCCCCGCCATCTTCCTTCTCTTCTTTAGCTCTTTCTTCCAAATCCCCTTCATCCGTACATAACAGGCACCAAATCTCTGTCGGGAATCATTACCGTTTGGAACCCCTACCCCCACACCCCGCCCCCACTGTTAAGGCAAAGACCTCCTGCGGAAATCCCCATCATAAGCAGATGCCTCCGATCGTCAGGCCGAGGCGCAATCTGAGCACGCTTCGCTGGCTCAAGCTGCGGCGAAGTCTTCACCTCACCAATCCGAGCACCACCATGAGCCAAACTCTCCACCGCGCTCACGTGCTCGGCACTATCCTCCGAGCCTTCACAATGAGCATGCGCATGACCAGCGGCAACTCCCGAGCCCTCAGCGTCACCACACGTGTCTTCAACAACTGCAGGCCCGTGGGCCATGGCCCCAGAAGCCACCCCCAACACAGGTGAATCCTCCTGCAGCGAGCAATCCTCCTTCCTATTCGGGTCATCTGGGCATCCGAGAATAGGAGCCGGATCCGGATGCGAGGGAGATCCAAAAACTAGCTTAAACATTTAACAGGTGGAAAATTAAAATAGTAGTAAATAAAGAAAGAACAATCCTCAACTTCAGGGATGAGATAAAAAAGTAAGTCAAAAAGAATTTCCTGCACACTTTAGTACTTATGTTAGATGAGTTATAAGTGACTATTGGGAAGCTATAGCAATAGTTCCGTCAACCATAATCATTCTGAGATGTCGAAGATAGCAGAATTATGATCATCCACAGAAGTAAGACCAACTGTAAAGTGATGCACAAATTAAGCATTGCTTTATGAAAATGGTGTGATAAGACAGGCATGTACCTCGTAAGACCGTATCATGAGTTGGGAAGAGTTTTTCTGTAAGGACCCCCAAGCAGCTTTACTCAAATTAGCGGAAGTTAGAAGAAACCATCTGAAAAGGGTAAGATCATATAAATAGTCTAAATACAGAATCTCACAACCCTTAATTTTTGATGCAAAAAACAAAGGGCTTACGCTATGCTTTGACCATTGTATCTGGTGTAAGTTTTTATGTGAGGCATCGCTCGACTGATGCACAATGAAAAATCACTGTCAGTTTAAGCCATGATTTTTAAGTAGTATTCGTGATATGCTTTTGATTAATAACAGACAGATGTTACCATTACCATGTTAACAATATCAACATTGAAATTCACATTATAAATAATATATAGAACCCCAACCCAATTCCCCGCGGAAAGTTTTTTCGTGTAACACCAAAAAAAATATTTACCAAATGGGCAGACAACAAAGATTCTTTGCCTCAATCATATCTATCACGAGACTAGATATGGTTATTGAAGTTAGTTATGAGGGAATCTTGTCATTAGGGGAAATTAGAGTAGCTTTCAAGCCAAGCGCCAAAGTTTACATAGCTAAGGCATTGGGAGCCCAATAAATGATCCGAGCAAATTTTCTCTGCGATATAGACAGACATCAAATCCAAAACTCCTGTGGTGGACTATGGTCACAGTAAATATGCAATTGATCTTTCAAAAACTTAATTCTTCATGATCATACGAGCATTTAGAATTGAATAGGCATTTTATTCATGAGAATATAAGTGATGGTCCTTTGTACATACCACTTGCCATAAATAAAGTCTAGTGATCAAATTGCCAAATCCCAATTTGAGTTAAGTGGCAAGTTGGGCATGTCTAATCTCTAGAGCAAATTTGAGGGGGATGGTTTGCGAAATTAATAGGATACAAAATCTTGGGTGTGAATTTGTTCACCTCAATGCATATTATGTAACAACCAACTAACCTAATAAGCAGTTTGTGCCATATCCATGAATTCAGCCTCTGCAAAGGATCTATAAACAACACTCTACTTCTTCCTATGTTATGTAACAAGATTACCCCTAACAAAAATGTTAAACTATGTGGTGGATCTCCAAGCCTCGAGAGAACTAGCGTAATCGGCTTCAGGATTTAGATATTCAATTATTCTTGAGAATTGACGATTAAACAGAAATCGACATTTTGAACTGTAATTTCAGTGCAGTTTCAATAAAAATCAAATTTTCACAGAAAAAAAGCATATAATAGCACAACTGAAAATTCAGGAGGCCAATTTTCTCTATATCAGATGTTGACTTTAACGTGATGTTCAAAAAAAAGTTGACCTATGGAGGAACCAAGAGACCATCGTTAACAAAACAATGAAAAAGTATGTGACTTCATTTCCATAATGATGTAGGACAATATAGATCCAAACATGCAAATATTATCCTTCATGCAGAGTTTAATTCTACAGTAATTGTCAGGAAAATATATCATGACACAATAGAAACTGGCACTGGAAAAAATAATTTTTTTAGTGGAAAATAAATTCATATGGTGACAGCTTAAAAATAGTGGCATGCATACCAACGTCCACTGTGACTAGCACTCCATTTAGACCAATACTTCCTCAGAAAATCTTTTTCAACATTCTTTTGAGGGCTCGGAATTGCATTACCAGCAGCATAACCCTGCATAACAAGGTTTTTATGACTAATGTTCGTTTCTTGAGAGCATGCATCAACTAAATCAAAAAAAAATATGACAGTGAGGTCATCGATCATATATATGTCAGCTACGCCATTTTTTGTTAGCATCGTCAGATTTAATATGTTGACATGTCCATTGATTGCACCTCCAACTTCATATTTATTTTTCAAAAGGAAACTGCAACTCGACACAATATTAATCATCGATAACAACCAAATAGTTCTTGCCTCCTGGAAAATCAACAAGATGACCGGACTCCCAATCATAAAAAATGCAATAATTCAAGAACTGACTGGACCGGAAGAAAAGGACCAATGTTGCTTTTTAGAAGACATGACTCACAGAAATTGGACTAGGAAAGTTGCTAAAGAACCATGTGCAACTTCTGAAATGGGAGGTGATTAAATCGAATATGCCAAAGAAAAGAAAATGAAGAGAGTCCAGATGAAGAAAATGAATAGTGCTGTTAGAGTATGCGTCACTTATATTGTTGATGGCTAAATGGATCACTCCAGGATTCATTTACCACATCCAGAAGTTTAGACCCCCATCTACCAGTGGTGGGACCGATGGTCTGAGGAGACTATATAAGAAGCCCCAAACCTCATGTATTCTATTAGAAAGTGCAATGCAACATATGACCCTTTGATGCCTTCTCCCGTGGTTTCATCCCACTCCTTAAGGAGTAGGGTTCCACGTTAAAATCATGTGTTTCTCAGTGTTTTTATCTATTTCTCTGATATTCACTCCTTTACTATATTTTCTAACATGGTATAAGATCGTGCTCGATTCTCGAGGTTTTCAATAATGTTAACAATTTGTTCAAGATTCGACATTAAGTTCATGATCAGAGCAGTTCGATCTTGCAATCGATTTCAAGGTTGTATTTTTTATGTTTGATGTTCATCATCATTCAAGACCATGTCATGTTCATGGTTCAATTCTACGCGGATGAGAGCTCCCTGAATGGAACCCTAATCCTCCAGGCCTCCTGGGCTCCAGCAGCCCTAGCCTCCCAGGTGTCTTCTGCAACCTTCCCAAGTGCCTCCCGCGAAGATCACAGGCAGCGACAGCCTGCCGCACCCCCTAAGCGGCGATCCCTAAGGCTCCAAGCAGCCAGCTTTAAGGTTCTAAGACAGGAGGAACCCTGTCACCGCCCGCTCTCGAGGAGCCCAGCGACTCCTATTCCTCATGCGATGCTCTAGTGCAAGTGCAAAGACCCCACGATCCTCCTCCACTCGTGCACCCTCCAGCGACTCCTCTCCATTGCGCACAAGCAACGCCACCAGGCAGTGCAACCAGACGATGCACCTCCCCTCCTAGTTGAACTTCCAGGCGGTGACATTCGGGGTATGCAACCCTCCAGGCGACGAGGCTTCTTCACGAGGGGCCCTTTCCTGCCTCCAGGCGAAGCACGAGCGCCATCTCCAGCGAATCCAGGCGGCATCCTCAGCGGTAGAGCCCATCGACGGCAATTACAGCAGATGCACCATCGAGAGCGGAGGCAAGAGAAGAGCCTCTGTCGGGGGGTCGAGGTCCTTCGAGAGAAAGGGGTTCCCAATTGGGAATCCTAAATATAAAAAAAGGGGACCAAGTGGGCCATGTACTGTTTAAAGTAAAAATGTGAAAAAAAAATGAGAGAGAGCAGAGGGGGTGTGATGTTCAAATAAAATGGGACAAAAAGAAGAAGGTGGGTTGCAGTATCAATTTAAAAAAAAAGAGAGGAGATGTAATGTTTTGGCACAATGAGGCTGTATGTTTAAAAAAATGTGTTTGTTTTAAAAAAAGGTGCGTAAAAAAGAAAAGCCGTACGCTAAAAAATTTTGAAAAAAAATATTTTCGAAAAAAAGAAAGCCGAAAAATATGAACGGCTTATTTGAAAAAAAAATGAGATGGCTAAAAAATAAGAGGGAAAATAGCCCAAAAAATATTTAAAAAAAAGAAGCCAAAAAATAGAGATCGGCTTATTGATGTGTTGTTTCCCCATTTTCTTCTCCCAACTTGGTTGATGTCATTATTTTCCGACTAGTCTGGGAGCATGGCCTCAAATTTCGCCGAAATTCGACCGAATTTCGGTCGAATTTCGGTTTCGGTGGGTCACCGAAATGTGACCGAAATGGCCTATATCGGCCGAAATTTGGGGGCCTTAGTTCAAAAAATGACCGAAATGACCGAAATTTCGGTCGAATTTCGACCGAAATTCGGCCGAAAT
Source organism: Ottelia alismoides (assembly GCA_037367405.1). Taxonomy (NCBI): domain Eukaryota; kingdom Viridiplantae; phylum Streptophyta; class Magnoliopsida; order Alismatales; family Hydrocharitaceae; genus Ottelia; species Ottelia alismoides. Next base: position 326,101 of record JAZKJV010001524.1, on the reverse strand, counting down.
GTCGTTTCGGTCAGTCACCGAAACGAAACCGAAATCCGACATTTAAGGCCTTGTCTGGGAGAAGGGGGTATTGTGTAGAGTTCTACGGGCTGCATCTTCAGATTCTCCAGACTTCATGCCAGCTAGATTTTCCACTCTACAGTTCCGTTTCAGACTCGACATCAGATTGGTTCCGAGTCTTCATTTTGATTCGCATGTGTTTGCGATCATCTTTTATGTGGTCTCCATCTTTTGTTTTGGTTAGAGTTTTCATATGTTCCATAGAGAGTCCAGACTAGAGATCACATTCCATGTGCCATGTGGGCTAGAGTTTTCATGTGGTCTCATAGGGACTCCAGAGTAGAGATCTCATTCTCTCAGCCAGTATGGGAGAGACCTAGTCCTTTAATGAGAAGACTTTTCCATACTCCATTCTCCAGCGACTGTAGACTCCGACGAGGATGTCTCCATTGTTTCTTTCAGTTTGGCCCTTTCAGAGATGGAGCAGTTGTCCACATGTTGTGGCGGGCCAGAGTTCTCCAAGTGGAGACTCATTTCCAGTTGCAGTGACTCTGACAGGCGCAATACAGAGTGCATGCTCTCTAACAAGGAGATTCGGTTTGACTCACACTCCAGCCCGTTTATTCCTCCTCACCTGCACAACATGAGAAGCAACATCCTCGACAGCAGCCGACAGTTGTACGCGTTGATTTGATATTATATGTAGTGTCTTGTATTGTGAGTTTGAGTGATTTCTTTCTGTATGTCCAAGCTGAGAATTGCATGCTCCAACTTGAGGGGGAGTGTTAGAGTATGCATCACTTATATTGTAGATGGGTAAATGGATCACTCCAGGATCCATTTACTACATCCAATAGTTTAGTCCCACATTTACCGGTGGTGGGACTTGGAGGGTCTGAGGAGGCTATATAAGAAGCTTCGGACCTATTGTATTCAGTGAGAAAGTGCAATGCAACATATGGCCCTTTGAGGCCTTAACCTGTGGTTTCATCCCACTCCTTAGGGAGTAGGTTTCCACGTTAAAATCACGTATTCCTTAATATTTTTATGTTTTTTTAGAAACCTTAATGTTTTTATCTAATTCTCTGATACTCGCTTCCGCGTTATATTTTCTAACAAGTGTGAATGCCAATAAATGAATTCTACTAGTTGCAGTGACTCTGATAGGCGCAATACAGAGCGCATGCTCTCTAACAAGGAGATCCAGTTTGACTCATGTTTGTTTCTCCTCACCTGCATGACATGAGAAGCAACGTCCTCAACAGCAGCCGATAGTTGTGCGCGTTGAGTTGATATTATCTGTAGTGTCTTGTATTGTGAGTTTGAGTGATTTCTTTATGTATGTCCAAGCTGAGAATTGCATGCTCCAACTTGAGGGGGAGTGTTAGAGTATGCATCACTTATATTGTAGATGGGTAAGTGGATCACTCCAGGATCCATTTACTACATCTAGGAGTTTAGTCTGACATTTACCGGTGGTGGGACTTGGAGGGTCTGAGGAGGCTATATAAGAAGCCCCAGGCCTATTGTATTCAGTGATAAAGTGCAATGCAACATATGGCCCTTTGAGGACTTAACCTGTGGTTTCATCCCACTCCTTAGGGAGTAGGTTTCCACGTTAAAATCCCGCATTCCTTAATGTTTTTATCCTTTTTTTAGAAACCTTAATGTTTTCATCTACTTCTCTTATATTCGCTTGTGCATTATATTTCCTAATAAGTGCAAATGCCAATAAATGAATTATGCATGATCTTGTAAAGATCGAACACAAGGATCAAAACCAACCACTCAACATGTCAGTACATCATGAAACACAACAGAACAGTGATCAAATATTGCATCGCAATTGAATTCCTTATAAATGTAGCAAAAAGACTAAGAGGAAAGTCATGAGCTTCCATGTATAAAGCATGGTATGTGATAAATGGACCTTCCCTCAACAAGTCATCTTGCAGGTACAAGTTTGAATATTTTGAACTAGCATTTGTCTGACAAAGGTACCTTGATACACCGAAATAAGACAATATGCACCACCAGCAAATCGAACAACTAGAGAAGCACCAATTACCTGAAAAGGTGACAACGACACCAATATTATCGACTCATGCGGTTTGAGTATATAAGTTGATGCCTATCACTTGTCACAACTACAAAATAAAATCATCCACCTTCAGGTCTGTAGTAAAGAATGGTTCGATCACCTAACCAGGTTGATCAAGAACACGTAGAATAGAGGAAATAACCATACTTCCAAAGCAGGTATCCTATGCAATGGCGAAGGTAGGGGGCAGGTAGGGGCCATGGCCCCCCTCCCAATTGGAAAAATTGCAGTCCCCAAATTTTGCCTCATTTTTTCCTTTGCACGTTCCAACTGCAGCAAACATGCCTTAAATTACCCATTCCATCAGCCCATAATATGCAAATTCTCCAATCATTCTAACTTCCCTCTCCCGCATTCCCCTTTAATCGACCCTACGCCCCCTACCTCCGCCCGACCCTCCTCCCCTCACACGATCACAAAGCCCACCCGAAGATCCGATTGCTCAAACTCGACGGCATTGACGTCACACATCACCGATCCTCATGGTTGTCGCTGGTGAGTCAAATCATAAACTCCAATCTTGACTATTTTTGCCTTTGTGGTTTGTGTGTATGCGAAGTGCCGATGAATCGACGATCGTTTTCATTTTGGGTCATTGATCGAAGTTTGCGAACCAGTTGCTTTCAAGGGCAACGACACAGCGTCTTGTTGTGTAAGGTAAACTTGATTCCCAAATGCTATATTCACGAAAATGTTGAGCATTCTTGTTCACGATGCTCGCTTCTGTCTGATTATTTTTAGAATTCAACTCCATTCATCACCAATTGGATTTAGAATTTTAGACCATGCTCCCATCCTTATAAATTATAATCCACATTTGGAAATATTCTTATTGATTTCGTGTTATTGCTAATGGAAAATATTATTTATTGTGATTTTTTATTGTCAAAGGGATTTAGATCATGCTCCCATGATCCCATCCTTAAAAATACTAGGATTGAGTTTGTTAGTATGAATTAGAAGATATATAATAGTTGAGAGTATTCAAGTTAACAGGCTTCACACTACAAAGATATGGATGCAAGAATTTGAGAAAGAATCTTCTTAATCTTGGTAGGGGCAAATGATTAAGATGCAAATGCCATGTGTAGGCAGACGACTCCCTAGTATATGTAGAAACATGTCTTGTAAAAGGAGACAGCGTCAAATGGTACACACCGCCCTCTTCACGGTCACAGGCAATCACCCGGTCCGTCAGCATATACTAAAAGACAAAAGATACCGGATCAAAAATCGCTCGCAATTAAGATCCTTAGTAATTCTGGAGACGGATAAAAGACCCATAGGAAACTCAGGAGCTAAGAGAACATTATTAAGTTGTATATTTGGAGTCACTTGAACCACTCCTTATCCAGTAATAGGGTATTGTCCGCCATCTACCACCACAATGGTACGACCTGGTGCAACATCCCGAAATGTGGAGAATTGATTTTTGTTGTCGTTGATGTGTTGTGATGCACCCGAGTCTACCAATTCGCCAGAAGAACTAGACGAATTCATACAGACACAGCACAATATAGGTATACCCGAGGGATACAATATAGGTATACCCATGGTAGATGATGCTTCTGACGAAGAAGGTTGTGATCAACCCTATGCTAGCTCAGTTGCTTCATCAGATCATCATATTCAGCTCTGGATATACTCGACGAGATGTCCTCCTGTGTTGGGATGGCCTGATGAGCCATCGAGGGTCTTCCATGCTTCCCCCAACATCGATCCTCGGTGTGGCCCATGCGGCCACACTAAGCGCAAGGGCGCTTTCCACATACGAAATCATGACCACGTCCCCTGCCTCGAAAGAAAGTCCTCCGGCCTCTGCCTAAGGGTATGGCTATAACCGATTGGGTTTCAACCTGAACCTCGATTGGAAGAGATATGTACAACATGTTAAGCATGTTGAAGGCGTCTTCCATGGATGGAATCTCATATGCAGTGATCATATGTGCTCTAGCGGCTTCATATATAGGGTCTAACCCTCCAAGAAAAAGCCCAGCAATTAGTTCATTCCTAAAGGCAATCAGCGTAGAACAGGTACAAATGGGCATATCTGAGTTTAATATCTACAACCCGAAATTCAATGCTGAATAAAACTGAGCAAGGGGAGGACCATTTTGCTTCAGTTGAGACATATTTACATATGTCTGAAGGATTTTGGCATAATTCTTCTCTTCCAAGTATGTCTTGCGAAGACTGTCCTGCATGCATTTAGTTGTCTTGTAATGCATAATATCATTTGCGATACGCGAGATGCATCTACGCTCGGCATAATCCACGCCTTGACTCTAGCATTATTCTTCTTCCATGTTGCATTCATGTTGGCCTTCTCGGTCGGTTCCTCCTTGATGATGATGATGTGTTCCTTGTCATGTCCCTCTATTACATTCAGAACGGACTGGGACCACAACATATAATTTTTACCATCAAATTTGGTGATGGTATCAAAGAAGGGGTTCTTCATTTCCCCATTGTGAGTAGATGAATCTACTACTTCAGACAAGTTTTCTCAACATATAAAGGACCAACACAACCGTGACAGTAGAAGCAACAAGAGATAATCTCAACAAAACTAATCTCAAAGCATGCAATCTAGGTCATAACGACCCCTTCAAGTAGCAATCACTATATTGTGAATATAACAACGACAATAACATTCAAATAGTAGAAACCCCAACTTGGAGGTCTGGAACCTGCTGGAGCTCTCTTTGGATGAAGATAGAAGTGTTAAACTCACTGAGATGGCGGTAGGGATGCTGGAAAGGGTTGGAAGTCGTAGGAGGTGTTGAGGCGGAGCCAACGGAGGTTACTGGCGATATTGGAGGTGTTGGTGGAGGTCGCTGGAGGTATTGCTAGTGATTGGTGGTCGCTGGAGTATTGGCAGAGGTCGCAGGCGGTGTTGGTGGTGATGGGTAGAGGTCGTTGGAAGTCGTGGCAGCACTGGAGATGCTGGAAGGCGCGATGACGATGGGGGAAGAAGTCTTTTCAGTGGTATGGCGGCACTGTGCGTGAGATGGGTTTAGGTCACGGGACCCTTAGAGAGGAAGCCCATCTCTAGGGCTCTGATAACATCTTAGATTTGTCAAAATAGGATAAAATTTATGTGCACTTTCTCATTGGATAGCACTAACTAATATAGAGGGGAAACTAGGGTTCTTGAAACAATTATATTTGTACCCCTTAACTATAAACTAAAGTTTGTACAAGAAAAAAACTCCAATAGTACCCTTATATGGGGCAAGAAGAAATCATGTCTTCAAGGTCTCCATGGAAGACAGAAGAGTTTGAATTATTCTTACCAGAAAATGGAGATAATTAACCAAATAATTGAAATAGATTCAGAGTTTGATCAAAAACCCTTTTCTAAACAAAATATGCTAGACATTAATGAAATGAAGATCTTCAAAATAGAAAACAATAATGCATAAAAACAGGTGATAATTTCTTATATACGAGAGAAATGGTTAGTGCTTTTCTATATAATAGGGAATTGACATTTGGGTCCCTCTACAGAGAAGTATATACTAAACCAAATGAATTTACATGAGGCCAGCTTCTCTTAGAAGAGTTAAATCCCCTAGACAAGTTCCTAAGCCCCTACTATAAATTGCAACCAGGCACAAAATCAACAGTATATTTCTTTTTACTAAAAAGTTAAAAGAGAAGTTCTAGAAAGTATTGGAGCCTACATGCTTCCTCTCGTAAGCTTTCAGCTTAAGCAGAAAATACTACCTCAAGAGAACATCTGACGTCTTCCACAGTAGGCCAGATTATAAGGGGCTTCCCCAAACCTAATGGTGTTTTGTCATTTGCCAATCCAGATGATGTTGACTTATTGAACTCAGCCAACCACTTCTCATCCAAGGAACCCACAGAAGAAAACTGCAAACACAAAATAAAGTATTAAAAAGGCATGAACTAAAAAACTGTTACAATACTTAAGTTTTTTTAATGAAGAAAAGGGTGAACCTTCCCTTTTGGGGGTCACCGCCAAGAGAGTTCCACTAAAGAAAATATTATAGTACAATACCAAACATTATCTCAAGAGCCAGAAATTGTAAAGTGCATTACAGTGAGCCACCACGTTTTCAAAGCAAAACCTCTTATTGTTGAATATCAAATCATTCCGCCCCAACCAAATGGCGCAGAAAGCCGCGAAAGCCTTCGAACAATCGTTCGTAGAATTAGCGCCGATCGACCGGATGGACGTCCAGAAAACCGATGACCCCTCGCTTACCACCAGAGCCATTCCCATTTCTCTCCAAACTCGTTGAGACTCTGGGCAGTTGAAGAATAAATGATCGGAATCCTCCTCCGCTTCTCCGCATCTATCGCACTGTATGTCCTCCAATCCAAACAGCCGCCCCCTACGTGCTTTGTCACATAGGCGGCCCCGTCTCATGCACCACAGGAAGATCTTTACTCTATTCGGGATCTTCGCCGTCCACACAATTTTCATGTCCTGACACAGTTCCCCATCTCGAACCTCAGTCCGCGACCTCAGCTCTCCATAAACTTTCTTCACAGAGAATTTGTTATCCATCCACTGAAAGTGAGCTCGGCCTTGCTAGAAGTCTCCTGGTGGTGGTAGCTCCGCCAACATGCTAAAGAAATCCTCCGAGCGCTGGTCGGAGAGATCGGCCATAAAGAGTGGCACCCATGTTCCCGCATCCGCTATCTGTGAGAGAGTGGCCTCCTTCATAACCGCTAAAGGGAACAAGCGTGGATATCTGCCCTCCAAAGCGCCCTCTCCAGTACAGTCATCGTGCTAGAATCTAAAAAGGTAACCATCTCCTCGTTTCGGTCTGAGACTGTGCGTCAATAAAGGCAATATCACTAGGATCCCGGCCCAAAGCGGGGACTCATAGCGTATTCTCTTTGTCAGCAGTTCTCCTTTAACTCCATAAATCCTCCTTAACAATCTAGCAGCCAGTGACGAAGACGGACCCCAGATGCGGATCACCCACTTGGCGATGAGTGCCTTATGCATACATTCCATATCCCGGACGCCAAGACCACCATCATTGCGGCCCCTCGTGATCTCCTCCCAGTTTACGAGGTGCATACATGGTCCCTGTTGCTTCCCATCAAACCAGAAGAATCTCCTCATCAAAGACTCCACCTTTCTTCTAACCCCTTTCCTTCGACTAGTTATTTTCATTATAAAGTGAAGGATTGAGTTAGTTGGGTAATTGGATCTTGTGGAAAGATCCATCTGTTATAGTATGGGTTTATGTGTTCCCCCAGTATAAAAAAATGTGCCTTTGACCTCAAAAAAATAAAAAAGGTGCCTCAAACCGATCAAGGCTACACGTCGAGGTGAGGTGCCCAAGTCTAGCATTGAGGTGCATGTCTCAGGCCCCAACCTTGAGGCGTGCACCTCGCTTGTGCAAGGTAGTGCCAAGGCGTTAAGGCGTTGAGCAAAATCAAGGTGCATATCTCGCTAAATTAACCTTTAAGTGGATCAATGCTTTACAAATGACTTGCATTTTCCTAAAGGGATAGCAACATCCCCCCTTTTTTGGACTGCAAGTGGCTCGTTGGCCTGGAAGAAAAATTACACGCTCATTTTTTTTAAACGAGGGATCGAATACCCTTTTCTCTTCTTATTTAGGGCTCCTATTTGGGAATCCTTCCTCTCGAAGCCGCCACCCTCGATGGGGATAGCGTTCCATTGTGGAATCCATCACCACTGACAGGAGTTCGGCTGGAAGAGGCTGGAGCGCGCATCGCCCAATGTTCATGAAATCGGTCGCACGGTTCGCATATGCGGAACAACTGTCGATTTCGATTTGTTGATCTCCAAGCCCGAAAGTTCTCCAAATATGTCTAGCAGGTGCGCTGCATTAGTATTCTAATCCTCAGTGCCACCGAGAAAGAATGTCATATCGTCCGCATATTGCAACAGAGGGATGGAGATGTCATCATTACAGAAACCTTAACACCAGCCCACATCGACAGCCTTCCTGAACAGAACCCCCAAAGCATCCGCCACCAGTACGAACAACATGGGTGCCAGCGGACACCCCTATCTCACACCACGCTACAGCAGGAAGAAGCCTCCCTCTGGCTTGCCGTTCACCATGACAGAGAACGATGACGTAGTGTAACATCCGGATCCGAATGAACTGAAGCTCCTGTCAGGAAAAGGATGTTGCAAGCAAGTTTGGATCTCCAAAGTGGAGATATTCAAAGGTACATATCTCTCTTCACTTTACTGCCATTAAAGTCAATGTTGAAGTCTCTAATTCAGTTTTTTTTGTGTTGCTGTCCATCAGGTATTTTAGCTATTGTTGTATGTTAGATAAAGCCACAAAATCCCTCCAAACTTAGAAGATCAAAGGTACAATCTTTCACCCTCCTCTTGCTGCCTTCCATGCATGACTTATCCTATAAAATTTTTATTACAAAAGTCTTCTAGATATCTGGGGTGGGACATAAAAACCTCCTAACTGATATTATCTTATAAGAAAGTATTGGTCATATCAAACTCACAAATAAGCCAACTTTTGGTGCACCTGGACTCCATACTAGTTACTAGAGAAAAGGTTTTGATATAATCAACTCCATACGTATAAGAGAATTCTTTTACAGAAAGCCCCTCTTTAAGCCAATCAACCTTACCATCAAGTGTATGCTTTATAGGAAATAACCATCGAAAAATAAAGGGAATGAGGTTAGAGGAGCATTCTTCTTATCACTAATGACATGACTTCAGTTAGAGTTTTGTAATATATCAATATAATCTCTTAGAATCAATACAGTTAATAGTACATCAATGGATTGCATTCGGGATCAGATAAGTCATTACTCGTAATAATTAGAGATAGAATGGTGAACACATGATCTCACCCCTTCACATAGGGAAACCAACTGAGGTAAAGAAGCATTTTGAGCAATGTTTGATGAAGGGCCAGATTTGGATTGTTCATGAATTATGATTATGCTGCACTATTGAAAGTTCACATTCCCACCACCTGTAGAAATCGTAATCACTTTTATCTATACCATTGTAACTTTGTGTAAACTAGGTTGGGGGAGTGATACCTTCTGAACAGATTTTTGGATAGAAGTTCGAAATTAGATGCATATGTCCATTGGCTGCAATCGCTCGAAATCAAAATCTGTTGAGGATTGTTCAATTGGTGAAACTCTTGCTTCACAGATGAACATTGTAAGCCTTGCAACATATGACACTGCTGCCACATATTTTATAAAAGACTATGGATGGTCTTATTATGATCGACTTCTATCTACCTATGAGACACTGCCCGAATAAGATGGCTTAATCATCATATGCAATCTCCTTGATGCCACTGATTAATTTTCCCGTGTACAAAAATTGACCGGATTTAATATCTTACTTATAAAGGATCAAATATGATGATCTTATGAGAATGATTCTAGCATTCATAATGACTTCTTTTGGAATAGTAATAAAGCGATAACAACAATCCACAAAGAAAGTAAAGCAACATATATCAGTATGTGAACATGTGTAGCTAAGTAGGTTCACTTGGAAGAAAATTTGTTCTAAGAACCGGTACAAATGATACGAATGCCGTGAAATTTGATGTGAGTGCCGGAGAAGATTAATGTCAAGTTTTAATATATCATTCAATTTCCTCTTGCAGAGATAATGTATCTGATTGATAATCCAGTATTGATCAAATGCAAATATGTAAGCTAATCTACGTGAGATCTTGAGCATGAAATTTTGATAATCCGTTGAACTGAGATGTAGAATTCAACTGTAATGAATTACAGTTTTGCTCATATACTTATAAAACAACCCTGTAAATATTACATCTAATGAGTATCTAATGATTTCAAAAATCTAGAAATGATAAACTGTGACCACAAAGACCGATCATCTTCATTAATTAATTCTTTAATCATACAAAATTGACTATAAATCACCATTGACTGAATTATTAACAAAAAAACCTAGATCTGTACAATCAACCACAACAGAGATTGAGAAAGGTTGAGGAATCAAGACAGTGGTGATGATTCAACAATGATTGATAATTATGAATGCCAGTCATGGTGACCTTTACGCCTAACTGTGCGAGGGTGCGGTGACCCTCGGCTGGGTGGGAGATTAGGAAGCTCAGTTAGGGCAGCGGCTGCTTAGTGTGCGGGTCTGGGATCCCAATCTTTTTCTCATTTTTTTCGCGAGCGCTCGCAGTTTTTACGCCTCTCTGGGATCCACAAGTTTTCTTTTAAAGACCAGTTCCGCTAACCCTTGTTCTTTAGGGTACCTAGGCTGGAGGACCTTTGGTTTTAATATTTCGAGCTCATTAGCCCGTACCGGTCGGGCCGGTTTTTCTTTTGGGGTGACTCTTCCGGGGAGTCTCTCCCACCCGTCTCAGTGGCGTAGTTTTGGAGTAGACCTATCCCTCTATTAGACCGCACTTCCGCTTAGAGGGAGAGACGGAAGAGTCTTTTGTTGGCTACCTCTCCGCTTGAGTTTTGTTTACTTTTTGCCAGCAGACTTGGCGATGCTACATCCGAATCATCCATGTATACATCTAAATCCTTTACGGATACATCTGAATCAGTTATAGTTGAATTTGGAGGAGTTACATTTGAGATTGGATTGGGTCACAAATGATTCTGGCTAAAATTGAGATGAATTACATTTGAGTTGGTTACATGGGAACTTGGTTACAGTTGAGTTTGTTGTAGTTGAGCTTAGTTTTCATTGAGCTAATTACTGTTCCGCCGGTAATTCCTGACAAAGAGAAAAGACCAGTTTATGAAAATCATCCTTATCAGACTACGAGGTACTACCACAGTTGTTTGAAATAGCTAGTGGACGTGTTAGGAACTTAGTTAGGATGCATTTTACTCCACCGCATGCCTACGGAGGCACCCCAACCCTAAAGCTTCCTTACTACCTTAGAGTCATAGTGTGAGGTCTTATCCAGACCAAGACCACAGACTATCCACTAAGCTTGAGAAAATTAATAAGGAAAGAATCATATTACGAGACACATCATCTACACTAAAATTTATCTACATGACTTATGAAAATTGGAAGGAGATCTGTATCACCTCGATCACAATAAACTTATAATGAACCAAGAATTAACGAATCGTTGAAACTTGAAATATGATAAGGAAGAATGAAAATTATATACGGTTATATATATAATTTGGTAAGGACAAAGATTAAAATAGGAGACTCATCATCCTCAATAAATAGATCCATCAAGCATGAAGCATAATTTTAAAATAAGGCAATAGCTTAAGTATGAATCTTATAATTTATATATAAAATGCTATCTATAACTATTCTATGAAATATGAAATGTGGGTAATTGAGGTATGATGGGTAAGTCAGGGTTTCACCTTTACAGAACAATATGATAACCAGCTTCTCTCCAAGTAGCTCGATAAATCTAATTGTTAGACCACCTACTTGCTTTCTTTTGGAGCCACTAAACTTCCTATTATTTCTAATTAATAAGATTTACTCAACATTTGTTGATGTTCTTTTCTCCATATTATATGGATCGCAGGAAAAACACCTGCATCGTGGTATTGGGAGAGTTGAACGTCAGTTTCTGCAGTAAAACATATCAGGTATATATGTTATAGTTTTGTTTAGAATATTATATATATGCTTTTCTTTCCCTTCTGATAAAATTGGGATGCATGTACATTATGCAGTTTCGTTTGTTACATGTTAAATGCTATGGAAATTTATGCAATAGATTGATGACACATTGTAGTTCTGTGGCTTATTTGTTAATTGTGAATGTCATTCATAAAGTAAATATGAAAAAAATTTCCTACTAATTTTCACTATTGTAATGCGATCTTTAGCGAACATGATACTACGCGTGATGTGTAAACGGGTATCCCAAATACGAGAGGGGGCGGGCTTCACACGTACTGACGCATCGTTTCATCCAGTCCACCCACATGTCAGGGAAACCTCTCTTCCTCAAGGAGAGCCACAGGAACCTCCAGTCAACACAATCATAAGCCTTCGAGTAGTGTATCTTCCAAAGGGCACCTCTCGCCTTCGTCCGCTTCCAGTCAAGGCAGATCTCCGACGCCATCACTAAACCATCTACCATATGCCTCCCCGTGATGAAAGAGGATTGACCCTGAAAGCACAACCAAATCCAAAACCCCCTTCAATCTGTTTGTCGAAATTTTCCAACAATGAGGTAGATTGCGTTGGACAGTGTAATAGGTCTGAAATCTACCATATGTAGAGCGATCTCCTTCTTTGGTAATAGGAATAGGAGCGCCCGGTTAATCTTCTCAAGCCCTTTATTCCCCTCTCTGAATTCATTCATTACATCCAACACCTCCTCCTTCACCAAATCCCAGAACTCTCGGTAAAATAGAACCGGGAAGCCATCCGGGTCAGGAGCAATCCTGAAACACAAGGGAAGGGAGGTCAAAAATGGCATGACAATGCAGATCCTTTGTAATTTGACTAATAGAAACCAAATTCATCTGGAAATCAAGAGCATCTAAAGCATTTTGCAGATGCATGGACGGCATCAAATGAACCTCCCCCTGTCATGTAATGAGTAAGTGAACCCCATTTGCAATGACGACCCATATACCAGGGGGTATAGACCTGAAAGACCCGAACCGAGCTCCAACTCCATAAAGATGATGAGAAGCACCAGTCCATGATCCACTCTATCAGATCTGCGTTGCTACAACCAGTAAAAGCGTATCCTGTATTGTTAGTGCCGATTACTGGAGTCGAGTCATAATCTCCCGTATACGAGAGCAATGTCATCAAGGCATGGAATTGCATGAGGAGTTGTAGCGTCTGAAGGCTCAACATGCTCAGCCACGCGAGCAGATGCAGGGTATCCATGCTTCTAATAGCATGCGTCCTCAGAGTATCTGGGCCGACGACAGTATGTGCAGGGACCATGTTGACGTCCACCACCTCTACCACGGGGACTACGCCCTCTAAACTGACCAGACCCGCCTCTGCCACGAGAAGCAGTCATCGCTGAGGAAGGTTGTGTGATGGCTGCAAGTGCATCCTCCATGGGAAGTATGGTCACCCCAGTAAGGAGTTGTACCCGTGCTGCATCATACTCTGAATTAAGTGCAACCACGAAAACTCCAACCATCGGGGAGTTCTGCTGCTCTGCGGAGGTCGTATTCGGCATAAAGCTGTGAAGCTTTCTCGAACATGCCACAAAGCGATGAATAGAACGTGTTCAGTGGACGATCATTATGTTTTACTTTGTATATGTCAAACTGAAGTTAAAGAATCTCGACCTCCTTTGCTTGAGCAAAAGTTGATCCCACATCACCTTAGCGGTGGGTGATTCACAATATCAATGGCTATCTCTGTGGTGAGGGTCCCGGAGAGCCAAATATGTACATATGTGTCATCTTGCTTCCACGAAGCATTATCCTCAGTATTGTCCATCGGCTCTGGCTTCGTTAGAATGTGTTGCTTGTTGTTGCACTGCATAAGAGTCAGAAACTACATGGACCACAACTCATAATGGGTCACATCCATCTTTACGATGGGAGCTGAATACTTGAAAACACCAGATAAAGAAAAGATGTCATCCTCGCTTCCTGACATGATGGAAAGACGGCCAAAAACAGAACTCGACTAGGAAGTAGATCGATTAGAGCGGGTCTACACAATCATATGGAGGATTGGTTGTACGTGTGGACTCATACAACAATCCTATTCAATCCCCAAATCACACTAGGGTCTGAAAACGTGATTTAGAACTCTGAAATCACATTTTTCGGCCAAAATCAGACCGTTTCAGACCACAGTCCGACGTCGGAAAGAAAATAAATCGGCCTCGAAGAACGTTCATGACGCCGGGAGGCACGAGGGGTCGGAAGGGGTCGCGCTAGCGCAAGTAGCAACAGCGAGAAGGTGTTGTGGCTCCCTTGCGACGGCACTGGAGCATCCATGGGTTGTTGCGACAATGTTGTAGAGGTGCGCAGGGTCGTTACGGCTACTGCGGCGACGCGCGGAGCCCCGGCAGCTATGGCGACGACACACAGAGCTGTGGTGGCGGTGCACTGGGAGCGTGGGATCGCCCGCAGAGGCTGGCGTGTAGGAGCTTATGCACCAGTGGAGTACTCGAACTCCTGTCTAGGATCGTCGCTCTGATACCATGAGAAAGGAAAAGAATGAATTGTTTACTCATGAAACCATAGAGTTCTCTTATATAGGAGAGAAACATGTTGAGCAAATTACATAAAGAAGAAAAAGAAATTAATAACACATAAAAGACATGAAAGATAACTAATATCTCAACATGCATAAATGGATTTTCAAGAGAAAGGTAGAGACCTTCAAAGCACAGCTAGTAGCCAAGTGCTACACACAGAGAGAAGGCATTGATTACAATGAGACATTCTCGCATGTGACCATCCTTAAATCATACGGACATGGCTAGTTATAGTTGCACATCTTGCCTATGACATCTAGTTGGTGGACATCAAGACTGCATTCCTCAATCGATATCTCGAGGAGGATATCTATATGGAGTAGCCTCATGGCTTCATAGCTGAGGAAGACAAAATATGCAAGCTAAAGAAATCCATCTATGGGATCAAACACGCTTCTCGTAGTTAGAACATCCAATTCGATGAAACCATAAAGAGTTGTGATTCCATTTAGAATTCAAATGAACTATGTGTATACAAGAAGCTTAGTGAGAGCACTAACGTGTTCATTGTGCTTTATGTAAATGGCATCCTAATCATTGGGAATGATATTAGGATGATGATCGATTTTAAGATCTTGTTGTCCCATACCTTTAAGATGAAAGATCTCAGAGAAGCATCTTATATCTTGGGTTTGAAACTGTTCAGAAACAGAGAAAAGTAGATATTGTGACTATCACAACAAGGATACATCAATAAAAACCTCTGGTTTATGCATTGTTTGGATGTATTTTTTTGTTATTAATATGTATTTAGAATGTCTAAATATGTCCCAAAAACAATAGCCAATTGTAGGCACCAAAAGTGCATGAATAAAATTCGAAGAATTCCCTCTACGAAATTGTTTTTACATGTATTAACGGATTTGTAAGAAAACGATTTTGCCTATTGTTTTCCCGTCATGAAACATGAAATAAACAATTGAACTAAGTAGAGAATCAAACCAACAAACCGCTCGAATTTATTTCGTGTGATTTCGACTCTGTTTGCCTAGATATTATATATTTAGTAGAGATGGGTCGGATGATGATTAGATCATCAAATCTCTTTGCTTAATGTATTTATAATTCAATGAAAATCATGGAAAGTATGAATTTGCCTTGATTAATTATGTTAATTATGAAAATAATTGATTGATCATCATTGGTCAATGAATGTATGTTTCATGAAAACCCTAGTTTATCCTATAATAGTTGTAGGACAACTTTTACATGCAAAACATGGTTGCTTGATATGCTTTTAGAAATCTTAGGATCTCAAAATTGTTTTAAGATGCCTAATACTTATGAGTGTTGTATAGTATAATGCAGGTCATCAAAGTTGATCGTTAGAACCGCAAGTACATTGGTATTATTTTGTATTATACTCAATCGGAATGGTGAAGGTGTCTAGTCCAGATATGCTGACTTGGTTTACTAATTAGCACCTTGCATGTCAAGGAAATGCTCCCTCCCAACATAACTCGAGTATACTGGCTGGATCCGTTTTTTAGGAAAAAATAATATGAGTAAGATCAATTGTATTCTGATTATTAAAATACAAAATAATGTGTACTTGTGAGGGTGTATATTTTATAGTTATATCAAGCAAATCCTAATTGTTTTATTGGTTGATTGACATGGATTGATAATTGGAATAAATTAATTAAATCCAATTAAAATAAACACTCTATTATGAATAGAGTTATCTTTCTCTTGGAAGAATTAATTGTGTGAATATGTTTCATAATAACTAATTAAAATTTGAACATGATATGGAGGAGCACATAAGTGACATCCACGATCTCACGTCCAAGGCGAATGGTTCTATCGCCATGAATTGTATGTAGGAGACGTATGTCCGAAGTGACAGCTCCTACATACAAGCGCACATGGATCGGGCTCTTTACTTATCGAAAGAATAAGGCTATATGTGTAGTGGCCTCAATATCAGTTCCTCGTATTATTAGGGTGATATTGGATTGCACATAACGAGTTCCAATCCTGTCGACAGTTGGTTCAATGATGGTCAACATCGCCTTAGGGGTGGGCCCGGATATTAAAGACCGAATCGAGAAATGCAAGTTGGACTTGCAAGGCGGAATGTGTTCCCGTTTCTTTTTTATCCGAGTTATAGTTTCTCATATTATTGGGATGTGAAAAGGTAAAAAGGAGATCCAAGTTCTTGCTAGAGATATAACAGTAAGTATATCTCTTGCTTTGAAAGTGATTAAGGGAATGAACTTTTAGAGTTGAGAAGGTAAAGACTAATTTGATTAAAAATCCTTAATCAAAGAATTTAATATTGAATATACAGATATTTATATGTTCTAATATAGAGCATTCTTAATTTCAGATAATGAAGTCCATGAACCCACTCAATAGGCTTCTGGAGGTCAACCAGTTGACTAGACCAAATTACTCGCATTGGATCCGTGATTTGGATCTTGTCATTTCTACAGACTGCATTTCTTATGTGATGTATAATGACAATACGCAAACTCTAAGACACAGGAAGAAACCAAGCTCAATGAAAAGTATAATGAAGATCATACTTTGGCTTGGTGTTATATTCTAAAATCCTTGTCTAATGTGCTGCAAAAGCAACAAGTGGAGATGGACTCCTGTCAGGATATAATGCATAATCTAAAATAGATGTTTGGTGATGTCAATTGCACACAGCGCTATAATGCCATGAAAGAACTTATTCGCTGCAAAACGCAGGAAGGGACTCCAGTCCGAGAGCATGTGATCAAAATGTTTGGTTACCTCTCGGAGCTGGAGACTCTTGGGGCAGAAATGAACGCAATGTGTAGTCTGACTTCATCCTGTTGTCTCTCCCTAAGTCTTTCACCAATTATGTGGCATCGTTCCACATGAATAAATTGACATTATCTAACGTTGAATTCATGGCTTCATTAAAGTCCACAGAAGACGTAATGAAGAAAGAGAAACCCTCTGACAGTGCAATGGTTGCACAAGTCAAAGGGAAGCGCGGTCGGAAGTAAAGGTATCGGAAGAGTCCGGCCCAGAAAAAGAAGAAGATGAGTCAAGCTAGTGGCTAATCTTCTAGTGCTTTGACAC
Organism: Ottelia alismoides; assembly: GCA_037367405.1. Classification (NCBI taxonomy): domain Eukaryota; kingdom Viridiplantae; phylum Streptophyta; class Magnoliopsida; order Alismatales; family Hydrocharitaceae; genus Ottelia; species Ottelia alismoides. Next base: position 308,746 of record JAZKJV010001524.1, on the reverse strand, counting down.
TGATGACATCGAAGAAGATCGATGTCAGTCATCACTGCAAGAAGCCGGGGCACCGGAAGCGTAATTGCCCAGATTACTTGAAATCTGCAGAGAAAGGTAAAGCCAGCATGTATAAATTCTACTCTCATCATTGAAATCATTTTCTCGTAGGACGAGAAGGTAGTTGGATCATTGATTCTGATGCTTCTGTTCATGTATACAATTGGTTGCATCTGTTTCAAGAAACTAGGAGTCTCGATGAACGAGAGATAGCCATCCAGATGGGATCTGATGCAACGGTTATAGCAGTCGCCATCGGGACCTGTATACTATCATTATCTACTGGAAGAGTCCTTGTACTTAAAGAGTATCTTTATATTCCAGATGTTAGAAGGAACCTTATATTCGTATTTAAGTTAGTTAGAAGTGGATATTCGTTCTTATTCTTTAATAAACTTGCCATAAGTCGTTATGATAAATATATTGCGGATAATGTTCTAACTTCTGGTGGACTCTATGAATTGAACATTAACGAATCTATCATGAATGTTACTGCCACTAATAAAAACCCTAAAAGAACTAGAGAGGATGGAAATCATTCTCATGATTTGGCATCAAAGGCTTGGTCATTTCTCTGTTGATAGGATTAATAGATTGATAAAGGATGGACCCTTAGATTTTCTATAGGTCCAGACTCTACCCACCTATGAACATTGTATTCGAGGTAAATTGAATACAATGTTACAAGATGTGAGGCTATTCTTGACCTAATACATACTGATGTATGAGGTCCCTTCAGTACCGCGACCCAAAATGGATATCGATATTACTTGATGTTGGGAAAAATAAGTGATCTGTTATTCAAAGAAACCCTAGGCTCTCTTATATAGGGAGAGACCTCAAGGATAAAATACATAGTAGTCCAGAGAGAAATAAAAAATTACGAACAGGTACATAGCATATAATAATATCTATCTCTACACTCCCCCTCAAGGAGGAGCATAGATGTCTATCATGCTCAGCTTGGAAGAACATCTCTGAAAAGATCCTCTGAGCAACGGCTTGGTGAATACGTCAGCAGACTGATCCCCTGAGCTCACGTGAGCTGTAGATATCACTCCCCCTCAAGGTGGAGCATAGATGTCTATCATGCTCATCTTGGAAGAACATCTCTGAAAAGGTCCTCTGAGCAACGGCTTGGTGAATACGTCAGCAATCTGATCCCCTGAGCTCACGTGAGCAGTAGATATCAATCCTCTCTGGATCAAGTCTCTAGTGTAGTGGCAGTCGACTTCAATATGCTCTGTTCTTTCATGAAAAGCTTGATTGTTGGCAATAAACAAGGTTGTTTGATTGTCACACAGAAGCTGCATAGGTAGAGGTACTGCTACATGTAGATCCTCTAGTACAGATCGAACCCACATCATCTCCGTGCTTGCTTGCGCCATGGCCCTATATTCGGATTCAGCACTGGACCTTGCCACAACAGTTTGTTTCTTGTTTTTCCAAGAAACCAGAGAGCTCCCAACAAAAACTGCAAATCCTGAGGTTGATTTTCGATCCTTAGGGCATCTTGCATGATCGGCATCTGCGCATGCTGAGATAGATAAATCTGTACCCTTTTGAAACAGCAACCCTGAACCTGGAGAAGACTTCAGATACCTCAGTATCATGTATATAGCATCTATATGAACTCGTCTTGGCTGCTCCATAAATTGACTCACCCTGCTTACTGCAAAGGCAATATCGGGACGAGTTATGGTAATATAAAGGAGCTTACCCACCATTTCTCTATATCTCCTCTTGTCCACTTCAGTTGTGTCATCACCATACAGCTTCATGCTTGGATCCATGGGAATACTTGATGGTTTGCATCCAGCCAAGCCTGTTTCAGTCAAGAAATCCGTAATGTACTTCCTTTGGGTCATTACCAGACCCTGTGCATTCCTAATAAATTCCAACCCCAGAAAGTATCTTAGGGTTCCAAGATCCTTCGTGACGAATTGACGGCCTAGGAATGCCTTCGCCCTTTCTATGCCCTGAATATCATCTCTTGTAACCAGAATGTCATCAACATAGACCATGATAACAACCGTACCTGCCGATGACTTCTGAACAAACAACGAGTGGTCTGCATTCGACCTCTTGAATCCCTGTCGTTCTATCAGATTGGAAAGCTTCTGGAACCACGCTCTTGGACTCTGTTTGAGGCCATAAATTGCCTTGTGAAGTCTACACACCATATGCTTCCCCCCCTCAGCAGTAAACCCTGGTGGCTGCTGCATGTAGACTTCCTCCTCCAGATCTCCATACAAGAAGGCATTCTTGACATCCAGTTGAGATATACTCCAGTCACGTACCACAGCAACTGATAAGAGAATGCGAAGAGTAGAATGACGAGCCACTGGAGAAAATGTATACATATAATCCACGCCATAGATTTGTGTAAAACCTCGCGCAACCAGTCGTGCTTTGTACCGATCTAGACCGCCATCAGTGTGGTATTTAACTGTGAATACCCACTTACAGCTCACAATAGATGCATCAGGAGGGGCAATAACTAAGGTCCATGTGCCACGAGACTGTAAGGCACGCATCTCATCTTCCATAGCCTTTATCCAACAATCAATCTCCATAGCTTCCTGTAGGTCCGTGGTATGTCCACGGAAGATAAAGCTGCAGCAAATCTCTGAAAGTCGCCTGTGAGGCAATGAAAAGACACCTGTGAAGCAAAGGGATAAGATGTACACGTCCGCTTCTGCTTCCGGATAGCAATAGGAAGATCAAGATCATCTTCCATTGTACTGGATGGTGTAATCTCCTCCTGCAATGAAGAATCCTGCACGCGTACCATGTCTGACCCGTTAGTAGTAATGCCATCTGAACATACCTGAGGCGTGATGGATGTCTGACGTGTAGCCTGAGCAGGACCTGACCGATGCGTATAGAATTTTGGTAAGGGTGGAACAGGAGGTCGTAGAGGTGGCGGAGGTGGCGGAGGTGGTGAAGATGACGTAGAAACAGGAACAGGAATGAACTCAGGTGAACTCCAAGTAGGAGGAGGAGGGACATAAACATCATCGTTGGTAGTGGATGGTACCAGTATGTCACCTGCAAGAGAAAAATACATAACAGACTCAAAGAACGTGACATCAACACTGACAAAGTATTTCTTGTTTATGGGATCATAACACCGATAGCCCTTTTGAGTCCTAGAGTAACCGACAAAGACACACTTGACAGCTCTAGGAGAGAGTTTGTCAAGTCCAGGTAATGCAGCGTAGATCCAACGGATAGGGCCCAACTATTTATCTAATTTTAGTGGTCAATTTTATTTACGTTTATTTAGGTCGGCATGTCTTTAATTAAATAAATGAGATCGCCTGTGATCTCCAACAATTAGTTATGGATTTGATTTTTAAATTTGATCGGTTAATTAGTTAGAGTCTAATTAGGATAATTAGTTGTCAATTTAAATTAGTTTACTATTTTTGTAAACTCATCCCTCCTATATAAAGGGATGAGAGTCCATTGTTTTAATCAGTTCAGTATGTTATCAATTTCCCTCTCTCTCTTCTCCCCTACGCAATCTTCGCACCTCTTCTCCCTCAACTCCTCGTTCCCGACGAGGCTTCTTCTTCTCAACCCCTCTATCATCTTCTACCAAAATCCACCGTTCAAAAATTCAAATTTTATCGCCGCGCCAAAATCGTTTTGCATCATTTGGTATCAGAACATGGCCTACAGATCGTCCTCACGATCTGACGATCCACACCGACATTCGCACCGACATGCATCAAGGGACTATCGTTCGTCCGAACGAAAACGGCGAGCCGACGACGCCCACAACGAGAAGATGAGAGGCATGCTACTTGAGATACAAGCCAACTTCTAGTCCATGTGTCGAGAACTTAGGGCTGATTTCGAATACCTACGCGCCAAATCAGCATTACCAATCACCGACAACGAATTTGAAGACAAAAAACTCGCTGTCAACGAAGAATCGA